>JAAAQI020202548.1:0-38568 GCA_011800005.2 Stichodactyla mertensii
ATTTCTGATGATGGTACTACAAAAATTGTGCAGGGTCATGACCAGCCCAACATCAAAAGTGAACAAAGAAATATAACCAAAGGCTTCATAACCTTCTCCCTCTATTAACTATGATGTTATATAGGAATTTTAAAAAGTGTTATCATACAGAATTTATTTCTTGATTACTGAAGAAATATGGATTAAAAATAGTTCCCTACCCCTGGAATCTTCCATAACTGAAGTATCCATATGTATAGTGCTTAGAAATTGCAAATGGCCAAAATCATGGAGGCACAAGCTGTCACACTGGACAACCATTTCTTGAGAAAAAAATTGTTGAAGGAAAACAAAAACAAGTTGAAGGAGAGAGGTTACACTGTCAGTACTTGTATATCAAGATTATTGTTGCAATCATTTACAAAACTGTGCTAATTTCTGATGCAACTTTGCTCAACAAAATTGCAATGCCTTAGAAGAGTTGTGGATACATTAAAAGTAGTTTTCATATTACTGTGAAACGTTTCCCACATTACACCTTCACAGTATGGAATTCATGACATCTGTTGAAACAGTCACAGCATGTAAGATCATTGTTCATCCACTAAGATCGCTATAGCACGACATTTTCACAGTCATACAAAACCTGAAACTATGTATAAGCACATTATGTATACATATATAAACACATGTAATGTGCACACACACACATATAAATGAATAATTAGGCCAGATTATACTTTTGCCTCTGGTTTCCATACAGATCTGTTTCGTACAGGACATTTAATTTGTCCTGCACTCTACAGTGTATAACCAAGAGTGATTTTATTCATTGAAGTTTACAGCTTTTGAGTCATACATGACTGTTCATATTGCACGTTCATATTTACTCAACATTCTTCAATAGGAATTTTTCTTTGTGTCTACATTTGCTAATCAACTCGTTGCATTTATTTATATATGACATTTATTCCTATATGTACATAATCACCCAGTAATATACCTTTTTAGCTGTGACATAATGTTTTCCCATTTCACACCATGTGTAATCCTCTTGGAAATAAGATTCTTTGTTTGTAGTAAATCCATATTAAGGTATTTTCTCAAGCATTACCATTAAAGAAAGAAATAAAACCCAGGGGAATGACAATGGCAGATTCAGGGGTGGTTCTGTAGGTTCCATGAAACCCCCCTTTTTGAGATCTTGTGGAGCTAATCATCTGCTTTGCACTCAGAAGAATGAAATTGGAACCCTCTTTGTGAAGCCGATTGTACCAGCTTTTTCAGTGTAACGACAATTTTGGAACCCTCCTTTTTAAATCCTGGATCTGCCACTGTGACACGTGGTCTGAGATGGGAAAACATTAGGCCCAAGTTGAAAAGGTTTATTCAGCTTTAAGCTTCAGGTGGTTGAATAAAAAATTATTGTTATTATTATTATTATTATTATACTTACCTCATTATTAGTAATATTACATGTTCTTTTGATTTTCTACAGATCCTATTTTTTGTGCCATTTTATGACCAAGGTGCCAACAAGGCAAGATTGGACAGAATTAGAGCCAACATGAATGTAGATATAAAACTAGAGAGTGATACTTCAGCACCTGCATAAAAAAGTTACTAATATTATTATCCAGTCACCAATGTATTTCATGATTGTATAGAATGCCACATACATGTATTAAGTCTCTTTTGAAGGCATTTGTTAGCATCCTTGAAGAGAAAGAGTACCAGTATTTGCATGGACATCTATCCATTAACCTGCAGATACACATAAGCATAGTTACTTAAAGATTATTACCAATATACGCGGCCAAACAGAAAACTGCCCTCTTGTAAACACACACTCAATGGGCCACAAATGACTCGAATGGGCTGATAATGGCATTATCGGCCTTACTGCTGGTTGGTTTTTGGTTCATTATCCAATGGATTTTAGCCACTTATAGTTTTGCCTTGTTTATTGATAATAATGATAATAAAATGACTTTTGGAGGGAATATTGTTTATTTGCACCCACAGTGTCATTTGTGTCCCTTTCTGTGCGCTCAGGCTGCAAATGACACCACCGGTATGTAGGCGCAAATAAACAATCCCTCCAAAAGTCATTTTATTGTCCTATTGTGTGAGTCATTTTTACAGTATGGTGTGGGTCAGTTTGAGTACCCTGCTTCAAGAGGTCTTTTTGTGCCTTCTATTTTTGCTCCCTCCAGTATGCTGCTCAGTAGCCTGCATAGCTGCCCTTTGTTGGGATCCCTTGAGATTGTTGGGAGAGAGGGGGCTGGTGAGGGGAGGGGGACTAGGAGGAGGGAGGACAACCTTGTCCCCAGGGCTTTCTCTTCTTGCTATTCCTGGGGATGAGGTGCCCCTTCTCCTATCCAGTCCCCCTTCTCTAAAAACCCCAAGGGATCCCAATAAAGGGCCACTATGCAGGGTAGCTGCTCAGCCTTACGAAGGGGATGAAAAATGATGAGTCATCTAGCTAGTTCATATTTTTTGTATGACAAAAATCTATTCAGATCCTTTAAGAAAAATAATCATAAGGGTCTCTTAAGTAATGGCAATGAGGTTATATAAATCCTTCAGTCATATTTTTTGTAAGATTAATCCTCCGCTGTACACTTCATATAGTTTTCATTCTTACTGAATAAATAAATATATAATTGTTAAAAGTGTAAGAGATAGGGTGAAATTCAAAAGACTGTAACTTGCTCAGTTTCAAGCAGAAAGGCTTCAAATTAACCTCCCCCAGCAATGAAATAAGAGGCAAAGAACAAGCAATTTTAATCCTGAGGGGGGTGGGGCCGGGGTGGGGGTTACCTCAGTGTACAAACCACTATTGTCTGACAATTGACATTCTAGGCTTAAAGTGGCCAATAGGAATGTGACAAGCATTGTTTTGGCTATTGTGACATCATTCACAGGTTCTTACACAGCAGAAGTAACACACAGGGGGACTCATCATTTTATCCCTAAGAAGTACCATAGTCTATCTATTAAACAAAACTTTCTAAAATTGAATAAGTAGTACTAAAGGATACAAGGAAGAAAAGAATACTAAATGAAAAAACAAACAAAAAAACAAACAAACAAAGCTTACCCAATCTATATTTTTCATAAAGTATGACTGACATTTCCTTACTACCAGGGTAACTGACATGAAATATGAATTTTTGCAAGCTGTTGCCCCATACTTAGAGGTTCATGTAGATATGGAAATGATTTGTTTACCTTTTAGAAATGATTAAAATATAAACATTGAAAATGATATGATTATTAATGACAAAATCTTCAGGTGTGAATATTTTGAAGAATTTCATCCAAGTTTCCTTGAAGAGACTGAGAACTCTTCATTTATGGGTATCCTGTGGTTTGAGCCCGCGATGCTTACAGGTCAGCGTTCATTAGCATCAAATCGAGGCCACGTAGAAAAAAGTGAACCGAAAAACATTTTCTGAGACTTTTTCATTTTTCTTGACTTAAAAATGGGGATTTTGGAAAAAATTGCGGACATAGAAAACGAGGTACGTGTGTTAGTAGTATTTTGATTCAAATTCTATTGCTTTTTTTAACGGAGGTGGGTGCTTTTTTAGATGGCGCGAACCCAGAAGAACAAGAACACAAGTCACCATCTTGGATTGTTGAAAGCTAAACTTGCGAAACTTCGACGAGAACTCATCACCCCGAAAAGTGGCGGTGGACCTGCTGGAGAAGGTGAATAAGAAACGTCTTATGTCTGAGTTACAAAGCACAAGAATAAGAAAACTAAAAACTACGAACCGGTATTTTTGATAAACTTAAACTTTGTACCTTCCTGAAAATATCGTCATTGGTTTTTATCGAAGAGAGGGCTGATGGTTTTTAGGGGTCACGAAAGAGTAGGACTACCGAAGGGTAACCCAAAAATTAAGGGGTATTAGGTACCCATGTTTTCCTACATGTATATTTTTTGGGGGGGAGGGGGGGAGGAACATATGTTTACTACCTACAAGGAGGGGTGTTGAGTTCTTTTACAGGGAGCCCACTTAATTAAGATAAAAAAAAATAAAGGAAAATAATCTTGGGACTTTTCTTTTATTCTTTATTTCTCTTTTTGTGTGGAATCTTGGGAGCAACTATAGAATACCCCGCCACATTGTTTTAGATTGAAGCAAGTCTTTTGAAAACGACGCAATAACAATAGAAGAACAATAAGGGATTAAGTTGTGCATATCATTTGCGGGGTATTCTATAGTTGTACTGAATCTTGAATTATTTGGAAATGGCATTTTAATCTAGCTAAATCTATGTATGTGTTGATTTCTTGCGAAGGAAAATAATTAAAGAGAAAGGCCTATTGTAATCTTGTTTATAGGTTTTGATGTTGCAAAGACAGGAGATGCCAGGATTGGATTTGTAGGTCAGTCATTATGTTGATTGTAATATATAATAGCTTATTATTTTATATAATTAAAGTCCAATATTTTAATGCAGGTTTTCCATCTGTCGGCAAGTCTACACTCTTAACAAATCTGGCAGGAGTTTATTCAGAAGTTGCTGCTTATGAATTTACAACACTAACAACTGTACCAGGTAAATCAATGGTTCACAGTCTCAAAAAATGATCCTAAGAAGCATGATAATATATACATGTATACATGTACAGCAAACTATAAAGCATAGTCTTCTTTAACTGTTACCTTAGTAAGTTAGTTGAGTCTGCTGTTTGGGAGGTCATTGGTTCAATCTCTGGCTTGCCAAACTCAATGTATCATAATAACTAAGGAGAAGATGCTGCCTTCATTTGATTCTATATCTGCAAATAGATAGACCTTCAGGTGGCTCAATGCAAAAATGTCAATCTCTCAATTCAATCTAACACAACTATATACAGCAATTTTCAAAACGTTTTGGGAAGGCAATTGGTGATAGGCAAATAGGCAATAGGTCATTGTATGACATTAAGGAATTAAATTGACTCCCCTCCATGTATCATTGACTGCTGGGTTGTCAATATTCAAGACACAAACAGAAAAGATCCACGATTAATCCATTTGGTACTGTAATGACCTGTTGCCTATCACCTGTTAGCCAAGAACTCTTAGATTATAGCTTACATATGAATTGTTAACACTGCAACATATTATTGCTTTAGGTGTTATACGCTACAAGGGAGCCAAAGTCCAGCTCCTTGACTTACCTGGTATCATCGAAGGTGCAAAAGATGGAAAGGGTAGAGGACGTCAAGTTATCGCTGGTATGCTATTGGCAAATATATTTGGACTTTGAAATCTTTGTCCAGTACACAACATGTATTTAGTGATAATGGTTTGAGTGAGACCTGTTACTACTTATACCTTGTTGAGGTGAAAGTCTAAGCTTTCAGTTGTCTGTAGCTTGGACTTTTACCCCAACAAGGTATATTTTCAGGACTTATAAGCCTTAAAACATCAAACAATGTTGCATTTAACTGTGGATTGAAACTTAATTTCTATATTGTTCTCTCTTAGTTGCCAGGACCTGCAATCTAATATTCATAGTTCTAGATGTACTCAAGCCTCTAGGAGACAAAAAGATAATTGAAAAAGAGTTGGAAGGCTTTGGTATCAGGTACGAATAATGCTGTCTGTTTATTTTCAATCTCACATAATATAAGTCATCCTCTCCATCAAAGTTCATTTTGGGTTTTTGCTCTGTAAAATAATAGCAGTCTCATTTGTAAATCATACTAAATATTTTAGATTAAACAAGACTCCTCCAAATATTGGTTTCAAAAAGAAGGACAAAGGTGGAATCAACCTTCAGACAACAGTAAGTCTAGTCTGACTTATAAGTCAGTCTGCATCTCAGTTATAGACCTATGAAAAAATGGCCACTGTTAAATGATGACTAAATGAATTTAGTTAAAGTTAAAACTTGAGGCATGGCTGCGGCTGATGTAATTCATGGCAGATCCTAGCTGTGGCTGCTTTTGTGTTGCTTGTTTCAGCTGCTTATTGCCAGGTATTTGCCTACTCTGTGCTGGATTCCCTGTGCCTTTCATGGTCCACTGGTCAGCAGTTATCCAGAATCTGTGGGGCACCCCTTCTCTCTAAGGGCTGTCATTGCCCTTATGCTTTGCTGCAGCTTTTTGCTTGAGTGTGATAGGTGCCAGGTGGTGGACTGTGGGTGGTCTCCATGGTTACCACCTTGCCACAAGGGACATGCGCATCCTCCCGGACGGTATTGAGGCACCTATGCCCATCCTCATAATTGTCGATGAGGTTTAATTTCTCCATATTCATGACTTTTTGCACAGGGTCAAAAGCCTATGTTAGAATTGCCCGAAAACTCATTATTAGCCAAGAAGATTTATTCTTAACATTTTGTAGCAGGCCACTTTTTTCTGCTTTGTTCTATTCATTGAGAAAGTATGGTTATTAACCACTTACATTACATTGGTTCACTGGTCAAACAAAACATCCAATTGAGGTTCCATGGTAGTTTCAAAGGATTAATGAAAATTGTGCCTTACACCTACAATATTGATCGAATGCACTGTGCTCTTGACTAGCAAACTGATTTTGTGCTTGAATAGACCATTGCTTATCAAAATTTCTTTGGGTTTTGCTGGATTTTGTTTTCTTCCATCAAGTTGAACAAATTCCATTGATATTCCATGGAAATGGTTCTTTTACCTTTCTCTTCATTTTTAATATTCATTTGCTCCTTTTTTGTTTGTTTGTTTGTTTTTTGATGCCTTCAGAGTTATTGAGAATTTGAGTTGACAAACCACATTTGCATTTTCAGTGTCTTCAAAGTGAACTTGACCTTGATACTGTCAAAAGTATTCTTGGGGAATACCGTATCAATAATGCAGATGTAACATTGAGATATGATGCTACTGCTGATGATCTTATTGATGTCATTGAAGGAAACAGGTAGGAAATGACTTAGAAAAAGTCATGTATTACACACTGTGACTGACCACTTTTTTTAACCATTTTACTTATCATTTCTTACCCTCACCTCTCCTAGTGGAGCATTAGGCCACAACAATTTATTACCATTTAGTGATTCATAATCTCTTCTCAAGAAATACAGAATTTGCCTAATCTTGATAACATAGTTTGTATTGCTGCAATTGCTAAAACATTGCTGACAGTATATTATTTTATTTCTCTAGAGTCTATATCCCTTGTATCTATATACTCAACAAGATTGATCAAATCTCAATAGAGGTATGTACATTATAACACTTTAAAATTATATATAATAATATTTTAATTGTATTTAAGTCTGATAAAAAAACACACTTTAATGTGTAACAAGATGCTAAACAAATACTTTAATTTGCTTTACTGTAGGAACTGGATTTGATCTACAAAATTCCTCATGCTGTGCCAATATCAGCTCATCACAAATGGAACTTTGACGACCTTCTTGAAAAGATGTGGGATTATCTGAGTCTCATAAGAATGTGGGTCTTTTATTCATTTAATTATTCTTTTTTCCAATGGTTGATTTATTGTAGATTTACAAACATTCTCAAGGGAATCAAAACAAAGATGTTATTAGTAAACAAAGCCTTTTGTTAAGAACTACCAACATTGCTACTATGGGGGCAGCTCAAAAACTGCAAAATTGCAAATAAAATCAACAAAATGTGAAATACTAAGGCTAAAAATACCAAAATACTGAAACTACATCTGTACCCATCTGAAAATAATACTTTTCCAATGTAACTTTTGTGTATTTTTGGCTACCAACTTGAAACCGTAGTACTGTATTTATTCTTGAAATTTACCAATTACTGATACCAGGAACAATGCAATAAACCATAACATTGCAGTTAAACATGAAAATTACCAAAATATGGAATCAGCATCACAGTGAGTCCCAATGCTGCCCCTTTGCAATGATGTAACATGCAAACAAAGAATTAGCTGACAATAATGTATATCCTTTCTGTACATTTTTGGAATAACACAACATCCAAAATGCTAATCCAAATAGCTATTGCTTGATCTTGAATTATGGATAAAAATGGATATAAAATTGTTTAAAAATGCTAACCATTCATTCTTCTTAGATACACCAAGCCAAAAGGACAGTTGCCAGACTATGAGGCACCAGTCATTCTAAAACATGGAGGGCACTCTGTGGAAGACTTCTGTAATCAACTGCACAAAAGTATCATGAAAGAATTTAAGCAGTAAGTTGTTTTTAAATTACAAACTATAAACTGAAAGCCTTTGTGCCAGTAATTACCAGTAGACTAGAGCTATACTCATGGTCGTCATCATCATCATCATCATCATCATCATCACCATTGTCTTCATTATCGTCATCAGCACCTTGTCGCTTTCCTTGTTATTGCCATCATCATCATGATTGGCAACAGCAGAAGAGCATTTTTATAATCAAGTATCTCTACACGTACGTGTACTTACATGATATTGTTAATCATGGTATGTTCAAAGCTTTGAATTGACTTTTCTTCTTTTTTCATCTTGTTCAGTGCTCTTGTTTGGGGAGCATCAGTCAAGTACAGCCCCCAAAAAGTTGGTAAGGACCATATCCTGATTGATGAAGATGTAGTTCAAATCGTCAAAAAGTAAGTTCTAATCTTCTACATTGAAATCATGCCTTCTCTCATCATACGTTAGCTTTTGACCTTTTTCATGCAGGCAAAGTATTTTGAAAAAACATAAAACTGTGGGTTGACTGGGTTTGACAAGTTTCATTGTAAGATTACAAAATTTATGCATTTTTCCCAAAATTCAAAAATCAATTCTATCATTTTATTTACTTCTTTCCTTGTCTTTTTTAGGGTTTGATGAAGAATTGTGAAGAATGATAAATAATAATTATAGTAATGTGAAATATGATGGATTTGATGTCATCCAGTGGTAAATGGAAGTTGTCAGAAAGCCTCTTCTACATCCAAGAAGGAAGAAAGGAAAAGTTAAAAAGGAAGGATGGAAGGAAAGAAAAAAAGAAATACAGGTTTAGTCATTCAAAACTCCTTTGGAATTTGCAGTAAGATTCTTCATGAGAGTATTTCTGAACTGCGCACACTAGAAAATGTTAGATATACAGATTGTAAAATTGTCTTCAGAAATAGGAAGCTCAAAAATTATCTTGGAAATAAAAATCCTTTGAGATGTAAATGCTTGCAAAGTTGTGATTGATGTCTTCTTTCAACAATTCTAATGATACCTAATATGATAAAATTTACAAAAATAAACTATGAGCAACTGCCAGTAAAAAGGCGGATTGCCAAAACAAAACCAGAGTTAGTAAGGCCATGTTTAGGCTGCATTCATTATGTATGGCTGAGGGATTGGGGGGGGGGGGCAGGTGAAATGTTTATATACTAGGAAAATTTTCAGGTCCCCCCCTTGTAATTTTCAGATCCCCTTCAATTTTGCCTTCCCCCCCTGTATATGAAGCCTTAGACTAGAGTGTCAACCTAGGTTGGGTAAAGATTTTAACAAATGACCGCTAATTATTCAGCATTTTTTTAATGTGTCTAACTTAGGTTGAACCTCAGTAAACCATCCAAGCTTAAACACTAAGGGGCATGCTCCTGGAGCGAAGCTCCATGTGTACCAGCTATTTCATGGGTATAATTGATCAAATGCTTTGGTACAGAGCAACCAGTTTCTGCTGTTAATTCTTTGGCATTGTTGGCAGTAATGGAGGAGAGGATCACAAAAAATCTATTCTGAGTCACTGATCAGATCAAGTATTACTGAAGGGTGCAGGGGAGTAGCGAGGACCCAGGGGGGGGCACCCAGAATAGAAAAGCTAGCCAAAAAAAAAAAAAGAAAGAAAGAAAAGAAATAGAAAAAGAAAACTAAAGAACTGAAAATGTGACCCTTTCGGGATTTGAATCCTTGGTTTACAATGGTAATTAATTCAAAAACAATGTGAACACACTAACCATACCCCAGAGACATTCCCTTGAAAGCTGAGGTGCAGTATGGATTTTCGAGCTTGACTGGCGATGAAGTACTGTTCTGTCATCTTAGGGGAGAGGCTGGCCGGCCCCCAGACCATATATGACCAACCCCTTGCTCTAACCACAGTTCAATTCGATTTGAAAGAGAAAATAATACTAGTCTATCAGGTGCATTGTTTTGGCATGCATTGTTATGTTGAAGCTTTGAAAGTGCTAGACCAGTTGTCAAATGCACTGTCACGGTTAAGATAGTGAGTCATGTCTTTTGGGCTGGGTCAGTACTCGGATGGGTGACCACTAATATCTACTTGTTGAATTCAGAACTTTTCCTTTTTTCTTCTATTTCATCCTTCTGTCTCAGTCCTTTCTTTATCCAATTTTCCCCAGAAATATAAAAGAAAGAACCTGTAAACATGATGTTTGGACTACACTGTTCTACAGTTGACCCTGATTAAAAAAAGTAAAATATTTGAAAAAAAGAATAAGAGAAACGATGTGAACGACAAAAAGAAGAGAAAAAATTAGTGGAGAAATGGGAAGAAAATAAAAAGAGTAGATAGATGGGAAGAAAAAGTAAGTACTTGAGCCCGCGTTTAAAAAGGTATTGTCTGTCATGCGCACTGCGGGCATTTCGTAATCGTTGAGCGTTAGCGGGAAAATTTTTGCTGACAACAATATTCGGCATCTTGACCAGAAGATACAGCACATTCAATCCAACTTCATCTCCCTGCATCCTTGATATATATTACACCATGAGTGACGAGACGGTAAGATAATTAATTTACAATCGAATAATAATGGTATTTTATCGTTTCTGGACTTGAGATGTCCTTTTTTCATGTAATTTATCAGGCACACGAACCACCAGCGAATCCAGAAATTCATTTCGAGCCGATCGTTACCCTACCGCAAGTCGAAATCAAATCTCTAGAAGAAAATGAAAAAGAGTTATTCCAATCGTAAGTTTTTACTGTTGCGCAGTGGTTTTGCTGTACTTCATCGACAGCTTACATAAACTTAAATTTTTCGACAGGAGAGCCAAGTTGTACAGGTACGATACAAACGGTGATGAAAGCGAATGGAAAGAAAGAGGGGTCGGTGTTATCAAGATTCTGAAACACAAAGAAAAAAACACTTACAGAATACTTATGCGAAGAGACAAGACGCTAAAAATCTGTGCCAATCACCTTGGTAAGTCGTCACATGGTCGTCTTGTAACTCCATTTTCATAGTCATACCAAGCTCTTGAATAAACCAAGTACACATAGCGATCGTAAACAGTCAAGTCTAAAAGATCTAACAGTCTGTAATGGATTTTATTTGAGAGTTTGATCAATGTAAAGACCCTAGAAAATTCCTGGCAGATACCTCTGCCGTTCTGTTTCCATCAATACCAGTTTTTCCCAAAGGCGACTTGCAACTAGAATTAAAAGTTGTTGTAAATAAAGAATATTGAATTAGTATACTATCCGGTATACTAACATCTTGAGTAAGACGTACTTTATGAAAACTAAAAAAGAAATGAAATGACAGTATAGAAAGCAGTGTAGCACATTTAGTATAAAGCAGAATGTGTGTTGTGTAAGAACTTGTGGCATGGTCGTGCTGTCACGCATTTTGATTGCTTGAGCAATAATCTGCGACTGCTACTATCATTGCATACTTCAGTCTTTCCAAGTGCATATATTCCTTCACATACTGAAGGATTCGTATATCATGTGATCTAGTGCCACTGGTCTTCATATTCTCAAACAGGTTATAAATATAAATAATATATAAATAATAGAGGTCTGTATAAAAGGATAGTTTGCTTATGCAATTGCAGTGCTATTAGTGAGGTATACCCAAATGCCAAAAGAATAAGACCACTATCCCCCTATCCAGACCAGACAAGATCAGTCAATAATTTATTTATCGTAATGGCAGAAGTGAAGCTCAACATTTGACTTTTTAAACATTTTATTGAACAGTCCAGAAAATTTATCTGGATTGCCAATTAATGCTATCCACTTAGTAAGCTGATCAAATTGTTCCTTTTTCATCATAGTCACTTGTTTTGTTTCACCAACCCTACCCTCACCCTTATTATCCATCTGGACACTGTAAAAGATTATCCTAGAAGTATGTTTTCATGTCTTACTTGTTGCCTTCAACAGTTACAACTGACATGGAACTAAAACCAAATTGTGGAAGTGATAAGGCATGGGTCTATTCTGTAGCTGCCGAATTTGCTGATGAGGAGTGTAAATCTGAGACTTTAGCCATCAAGTTTGGAAATCCTGAAAGTAAGTGATAGGAGAATTTTGTTCAATTTTGTACTATTACATTTAATCTTGTTTTTTCTTAAAGACACAGAACAATTAATTCCAGTATTTGCCTTATATCATCACATATCAATAATAGTACCCTCACTTATGTTCACTAAAAATGCATGTGATGCAAGTACTACAATTTTCATTCAAGCATTAACTGTTAAACATTTTTCAGGTTTGCTCACGTTTAAAACACAACACTTTGAAAGCCAAACTGTTGCTTTGACTAATGGAATGTCTGCATTTGAGGTGACACACTAACATGTTTGGAACACAAGACAAGTGCATTCAGTTCACATGAAGTGCTAGTTTCAGAGTCAATCTGAGATTTCTTTAAAAAGTTTTCCTAATTTTCCTAGACTTAAGTGCAGTGCTTGTCAATAGTTACAAGTTCAGGAATGGCTTGGAGGTGAATCTGGGCTTTTTTCATGTTTAGTGTACTGCCACAAATAAATACATTTTGTTGCTCAAAGCAACAGTTTTGCCACCAAAGTGTTGCATTTTAAATGTGAAACCCAAAAAATAATTAATGGTTAATGCTTGAGCAAAAATGGTAGTATGCTATCCGTTTTCTGTTTATCACAAAAGCTCTTCTCAGATTGCTGGTTTTCCAGCCAATCTATCTTTGGTTGACATGTGAATAAAAAACGCTTATGGTGTACAAAGTATTTCTGTAGATTATGTTTTACTGGAAAAGTGTAGGTCAACCCTTTGATTTATAATGAAGTTTTTTCTTTTTGTCAGATGCAAAAAAGTTTAAAGAAAAATTTGAAGAATGTCAGAAAGCTATAGGAGACAAAGATGTAAAATCTGAAGAGCAAGAAAGTGATAAGTTAGCTAAAGAATTAGAAGGATTAAATGTTAAAGAAAGTAAGGATGCTGAAAAAGATGAAGAGAGTAAAGATACCAGTGAGACTACCACTTCATCAAAAACAGAAACAGTGGATAAAGAAGAGAAAAAGAAAGAAGATGAAGATGTGCCAGAGAAATGAGTCTTATTACTAACAGGATTCCCTTGAGTTCTGTGTTGTCAGGTGCTAACAAATTTTCATGATTTGGCATGAAATTGTATATTTCTATTAGAAAAAGTCCATACCAGTACCTAAGTAGAAAGACATTATTAGAACTCCTCCCAATACCCCAGTCCCATCCTTAAGTGTGTTTTATATAAAAAGTAAGGTTACAAGACTGTACACTTGCTGTGATTCTCAATATTCTGTGAACTCAGTAGTTGCAAGCTACCAGATGGAATTTGGTTTTTCACTGCTGCCAGTCAAGAATATTAAAGCTACTGACTGATTATTTTTGATTGACGGCAGCAAAAAACCTGTTTCGCAACAAGCTACATGTACTGAAATGTATAGCTTGCAGAATAATGAAAGTCACAGTAATGACATGCATTATCCAAACCCCTTCAAAATTATGTTTTCATTCCATTTGAAAGGTATGGATATTTTCTTGAACAACACATTTCTAAAAATTTAAATTCTGGTCATGATTTATGAAACCCAAGAGCCATCTGCTACAGTTATTATTATTATCTTAAAAGATATTTTATCAGGACTCTTCCTAGATTTCAAATCTAATTATATAAATTAAAGCTTTTATACAGTTACTCATATTTTTTTTCAAATTTCAGAGTTTGTTTTCTTAAAAAGAAATTGGCCTAAAAATAAGCTTCAAGAACTCTCTGATTTCATTTTGTCTTTGCGTTCATATTGGTTCCATTTAACAAAAGATTTCTCATTAGATTTCTCATTCTCAATATTGTTTGTGGCACCAACATGGATACCATGTCTTTGTCTTTTAATCCTCTTGGGAATGGTTGCAAACAAGCAATTAGTTTAGTGATCGCAAATAATGTAGGTTTTCCCCCATATCCTATGTATTAATTTTGCATAGTGGCGTTGGATTATTGGCTTGCTTGCAATCAGTGATAACTAGGCCATGTCTGTAATGTTGCACAAGGGGCACTTCTTTATCACTACACAGGACAAGGCCTGGTTTACATGGGTATCATAAGCAGCACACACATTTTTGCTCTTCCTAAACAGGTGCAAAAAATGAAAAGTGCTGCTGTTGAACAATGACCAACTCAGTCTGCATATGTTGCTTATTATGATGCTTTTGGTTAACCAGGCCTTTAAGTTAATTCTTTCAACATTCTATTATTTTTTAAAGCTTGAGTTAGCAGAACATGTCCCTGTTTATTCCTACATTTCTGTGATTAAAATTGGAATATTTTCAGATCTGTAAATATTTTGCAAAAATGTTGTCAACTATGTCCAGTATAACATTGATTTGTTTTAGATAATAAACTTATAATCTTAAACTGTGGTTCTGTTCATATTTATTCATAGTTTTTGATCAGGTAAATGGATTATGGTCATGATGCACTGAGGCCCCAGCTATGATGCACCTAGTATTCTTGGTTTTCATGTGACATCATGGCTGCCATGTTGGTGTACATACAGTTAACAGAAGATTTTCTAATCAGCTTCTGTTGTTTGGTATACCAACATGGCTGCCACATCTTGGTGATACAGTACTATTCCCACAGGAATGCATGAAAGCGAAGAACATGCCATCTCTATCTGTTTTAGAATTGGGGAGCAAAGACATTTGCCAAAGTGAAAATTTCTTAGACATTCTGTTTGGAATTATGAAATATATTTCACATCATTTTTGCTTTTTGTAAGTATTACAATTATTACAGGTAATTACTGCTTCTGAACTTGTGATGACTTGATTTGTTCTTGCAGGTATTTTTTTTAGTACCTTTTTTGTCATTGTTTTGTTTTTTCGTTTTGTTTTGTTTTATAGTCTTGCTTTTTTAAAGCCATCTTCTTTCTCCTTCAGCTTCTAGTGGATGACCAGTTTTTCAAACTATATTTTTGAGAAAAAGTTTTTCTCTAACATCCCCTTGGAAACATTTTTTCCATCCCCAGCTCATGATGTTTTGCTGTGCAAGAAATAGGGCTTCAGGATAAAAGGTTGTGACTACACAAACCTCTTAATCAAGCAGCAAAATGAAAATCAGGAGTGAAAAGAGCATCCATATTCATAAGAAAGTTGAGTTTCAGCTCAAAATGTTTGACACTCAGGAGAAATGGAATATTTATGAAATATTTAAGATTGCAAATTTTATTAGGATTTGTATGGGAAAATGTGCTGGATGGCAAGCTCATGCAGTCCAATCCAGGGTGGGGGAGGGAGGCAGGTAACCCAGGGGGAATTGACATGGGATCTTGCTCCTTGGGTCAGGCAGGAAAGGTAGGGAAATTGACTCTGCTCCTTCAAAAATGTCATTTCCTCCTGGGTCTGCCTGCAGCCCCCCCTGCTACTCTGGGGCTAAACATTGATAGGTGCATTAAGGTGCTGTTACACTAGGCAATTTTCCTTGCAACTTGTTTTGAAATTTTGTTGTGAGACATGTTGCACGAGACTGCCTAGTGTAACATACCAAAAGTGTCTCTCTCAGTTTTACTTCCCACAAAGGTTGCAGCAACGAAATTTTGAGACACTTTTGCTATGTTACACTACATGTAGAATAAATGAATAAGGTCTATGGTTGAATCCTTTTTTAGGTTTTAGAATCTCGAAAATATTTCCGAATATTACGAGATGGTTCCGTTCCTACTGCAAAAGGGTAGCCCGAGTAATAAGCTAGTCCAGTATAATAGAGTGGTTTTCATTAACCCGTGAAACAAAGTATACTAATTAGAGTGTAATAGTCAGATAGACACATTGAAAAACAAAAGAACCGAAGTGTAATAAAGTGTAGTACGATAAAGTGTATTTCACGGGTTGTTAATGAAAACCACTCTAAATTAGCCCGAGTAATAAGTTAGCCCGAGTGAAGGCGGGAACGTAAACTGTCAAAAGTCAAGGAGACTGGGCTCAATCAACATTTGCGCATCGAGCTAAACGTGGCGGATCGTTTAAAAGTTTCCCGCCTTTACTCTCGATGGTTTACGAGAATAGTGCCTTTTATGAATGGAATCCTTCCTCAAATGGCCGAAAAATATAACAAGGACACACTCTACTTTGATTTTCAGCCTCGGAGATGTATGTATACTAGAAATTTTAACTCGAAATTGTGGTCATCGTTCGCGGCGCCTTGATTGTTTGACCAACGTCTACCAGCAAGACTTCGTAAAAGTTGTTTTTATTTGAAGCAGTTGCTTGAAATAAGAGAAAACCAGTCATGGCAGAGGGAGTATCGTACACAATTCATGGCACAAAGCTGATTTTTCCCTGTAAAGCTTATCCAACGCAGCTGTGTATGATGGACAAGGTGAGTGACAAACGACTTCATTCCTTTGCAAAAGCTCAAATTTCAGATTGTCCACGAGGTGAATATTTATAGCTTGCTTGCTGTGCTTTCGGCAGTAATGATATTTTAGTTTTAGGTGTATTCCAAGAAAGAGCAGAATCAGAACTAAAGACGAATTTTTAGTATTCGTGACATGGGGCCACGAGGGGGTATTCACTAGGTGCCTCCCCTTCTACTGTAGCTCTGCTGTAGTTAATTAATTAATGATTGACTAAAAATTGATTTTTCTGTTATGAGTTAAGTTTTATTACATTTTTTACCAGAGTTTTAATGCCTTATTTCAGCATGACCAGTAGTTCTACAGTATGGATATTTTTTCCTCTCCATATTTTGTCAAAATTGGCTCAAACTTCTGCACTTATTATACCATACAGTATATTATATCTGGTATAATTAGAGCAGAATTTGCATGACTGTGAAAGGTTTGCAGCATAAACATGGTCGAGGCATGGTCAAGGTAGAGCAAGGCACATCAAAATTCTGAAAAAATCATGGTCATGCACAACAAGGCATGCCTGACTGTATTTTGTGCTTAATTGGCTCAAACTTCTGCACAAGTATGATATAGTGTTGACCATTTTCCATACATCAGTTCACTGGTCAAACAAAACATTAAGTTGAGGCTACAAGGTCCTTTCAAAGGATTATTTAAATTTATACCTCACACCTTCAATAGAATGCTTTGTGTTTGACCAGTGAACCGATGTATGCCTTGGAAAGTGGTCAATAGAGCAGAATTTGTAGGACTGTGAAAAGGTTTCAACATTAACTTGGTTGTGACATGTGCAAAGTGTGGCAAGGTACATCAAATTTGTAGAAAAGTGACAGCAAGGCTTGCTTATGGTACCAACTTTGCCGCAAGCTTTTCAGTCTTACAAAATCTTCTCTACATAGAGAGAAAAGAATAGACCATGGCCAATAACTCCCTGAGATAAAAAAATTTCTTGAAATTTAATTTCATAAGGTTCTCATATTGAAAATGAATCTTTCATTATTAAAATATGATGTCACTAAAATATAATTTGTAATAATAATATCAAAAAACAAAGGATGTAATTCAGAATCTTACAGTACATAATGATGAATATGGCAGGTTCTACTGATTGTATTTTACTGAAAATTTAAGCAGATTGATGATTATAGCTGTCACATTTGAATAATACAAAAATTTTGATGCTTAATAACTGTATTAAATTGAGGGGAGTTAGCTTGGCGCCAAAACATGTTTCGTACTGGAACATCCAATCAACATGCAAGATGTGAACTGATGCCGAAAGACAATTTCATTTTCGTTAGTGACTTATCATGAAAAAGAAAATACTATATCGATATTTTCTCAAGATAGCATGCAAAACCTTATTGGATATGAATGTCTGCCTAAAATACAGTATGGTTTACATAATATTCCTGCTTGTTTTTGCTGTCCAGATTATGAAGGGTCTTGATCGTCGTCAACACTGTCTGTTGGAAAGTCCTACTGGAAGTGGCAAAAGTTTGGCCTTACTGTGTTCTTGTCTTGCATGGCAAACAGCTGAATATGGTGAGATCAGTATGAAATAATACCCAGCACTTATGCAAGCTGTATTAAATATTAATTAGCATGGGGAGGGGAGGTAAAAATAGGGGGAGGGTCATTTTTAACTTACTTCAAATGAGAGGTGTATTAAATTTAACTTTTGCAAGAGTTTTGGGGTTGGAACACAGTTTTTGGCATCTGTCATAAGGGTAGGGCCTGATTAATTCTTGCATCTTGTCTTGCATGGCAAAATCATCACAGTAAAATGAAATGTACCTATCCCAGCTGCTAATTAATGCTAAGTCCATAAGCTGGGTACATCTTAATACAATTTTGATATTAAAACGTATGAACTAGCTGGTATTTTCTTATAACAGAGAAAGCAAAGGCACAGGAGGAAGAAGAAGAATCATGCAAAGCAAGTCCTGGTAAGGATTAACTTGTTAAGACCTCATTTGTTATACTGCTCTGCTTCCTACTGTATTCTTGGTGTGGTGCAACCCTTCCCATGATATAGAGAACAAAAGATATAGCTGCCATGTTATTTGACATAGCAAAAGAATTCAAGACTATTAAATCTTTTGTTAAAGTCAACCAACATGGGAGCTATGATGTGAAATACAATATAAACCCCAACAATGTTTACTAGGCATTATCCAAGACACTGCTGATGCACTTTTGATTTGTCTGCCTTTTTTCAGCTGCAGGGAGTTGTTGTGATAGTAAAACAGCCTCACCTGCCCTTAAGCCAGTTGAAAATGCGCAAGTTATTGATTTGACCTCATCAGAGAGTCCTGTTAGAAATGAGAATTCAACTCCATCTGCAGGTAGGACATATTACATCTATTTCAAAAAGGGTTGTCAGAGCCAAATGAAATAGGCAATAGGTGATAGTTCATACCAAGGCAGGAAGATTATTATGGGCATACAAGTAAACACACACCACAACCACAATTATTGATACTTTTGGGGAGTTTTGTTCTGGGAGTATAATCTTCACGGAGATAAAATGAGCTGGAATCTGTCATTACTAGTAATATTTACTCTCATTTATGCTACATTTGTCCCTTCAAGCAACCCCAAGAATCTGTTTGGCACCAAACTCGGTTCCAGTCCCTAGCTCGTTTCTAATGTGCCGAATAATTGAAGTATTTAAAATAGTTTCATTGACTATGAACAACATCAAAACACTAAGCTCCTTGTTTTAGGCAAGAATTAGAAGCAGAAACACAAGTCATTCCAGCTGTTCTTGGATCTTGGAATGACCTATCTCCTATCACTAATTTGCTTATTGCCTTTGACTCCAACAGTCGTTTTTAAAATTGGTATATACAGAGATTAATTATGTTAGGTTATAATATTCCTTTCATTTCCACATTTCAAAATTTCAAGCAAAATTATTGCACCTCATTGTTACCTTGCATGCAGTTTTTTTCGTACAGAAAATGCCTTACTAGCTTGCTTTTATAACATAGGCTATTGTGAGCTATACATAGTGTATGGTAAGTGGTCTATTAAGTATCAGTATGTGGTTTGTCAGTAAGGTGTCAATAGGTGATTGGTAAGGTGTTGGTATGTGTTCAGTAAGGTGTTGGTAAGTGGCTGGTAAGATGTTGGTAAGTGGTTGGTAAAGTATTGGTAAGGTGTAGGTAAGTGGCTGGTAAGGTGTTGGTATGGTGTTGGTATGGTGTTGGTAAGTGGCTGGTAAGGTGCTGGTAGATGGTTGGCTAACACCCTACAATTTACTGCAGTAGACATTACATATGGTATGGCATGGAATTCATGTATGGTAATGACGTGGGTATGGCACAACTTGGTTTGGTACAGTACAGTACAGTTCAGCACAGCACATACAGTACAGCATATGGCATTTTGTGCTAAACTGTATGTCAAGGCATCCTATGTATAGTATAGTTTGGTATATTACTTTAGTACATGGTATGGTATGGTACATTAAGGTGTGATATGGTTTTTATTGTATTGTATTATTGTATTCAATTTTATTGCTGAATAAAAATCACCTGTTTTAGATTCAAAAAGATCAACGACTGAAATAAAACCTCATGGTGATGATGAAGAAGATGACTTTAAATGTGAAAATAAACGTTTCAGAACACCAGGCAACATAAAGGTACATTACATGAATCATAAGGTACCATGAAATTCCCAAAACAATGTCATGTTTACTATAAATTTTAGAAAAAATAGCTTGTTTTGTTTTGAATGCAACATCAACAATGTTAAGGTATAGACCATTCTTATGCTGTGGCCACATTGACTAAACAACACTTTTTTACCCAACAAGCCTTGTATTCAAGTACTTTAGAATGGGTTTAGCCAGGCATAAATGTGGCTGCCACATGAGAAAGGTCTATAATGAAAAACTCTATGCAATCAAGGAAAAGATAAAAAATAAACTGGCACACCATTCTTTACAAACACTCTGCGTTGCACCAAATCCAACACCAAGAAAACTGTACCCATACACTGGTTGTCATATATCCAAAGCTTACCCTAAGCTCCCTGAACACACCATAGCTAGCAGACCCAGAAACATCCTAAAATATAATGATTAACCTTTTTAATTAATGTAATTTTTCCCCCAGTCCTTTAGAGCAGACTTTGAAGACAATAGAAGTTACAATGAAGACTGCAATAATGTTGCAAATAATGACCCTCCCGAAGTGAAAGCTGAACCCACAAATAAGGAAAGTCCTTGTTCAAGTAATGAGACAAAAACATCTGGAGAAAGTGATTGTAAGAAGGACAAGAATGCAGAAAAAATCAGGTACAGTATTGAACACAAACACCAACAAACTGCCAACAGTGTTGGATTGTTTTAGTGGGCCTTAAGGTATGCACATGTATGTATCAGGGTCCAAAATTAGCAGTCGTCCAGTCGTCAGGGACGACTAGAATTTTTCATTGACGACTGGATTTTGGAAAGTGGTTGTCCAACTGACGACCTATTTTTTCTCAAGTTGTTTTCTATTACATTGTATTTTTACAATAAAGTAGTCGATGAGTTCCTAAAATTTTTCTCAGCTAATTATTTTTCGGTTTACCCAGTTTAGGAGCCCAAAATTAGCATGATTAAAAGAAAGCACAGCATGACTTTGCATCTCTGCAATTGCAGAGATGGAAAGTCATAGTGGCCATTGTGACTGTACCATAGTTATTTCCGCTGACAAACATCCCTTGGGCTCTTCAAAATGGCGGAATCCAATTCCAGTATAATTATGCAGTAAAGCCTGGTTAAATACATAGAAAAAGCCTTTTCCATGCATTTTTTTGTTTGTTTGTTTTTGTTTTGTTTTGTTTTGTTTTGTTTTTTTCCCGGACAACCAAATTTTCCTCTGGACGCCTAAATTCTTAAACATGGTTGTCAACTGGACAACCTCTTTCAAAAGTTAATTTTGGACCCTGTGTATGCATATATATAAGTATGTGTATATGTAGATGTCATAGAATCTGTAAGTCTCAAATTTTTACTTGTGATATTTCTAATCGTGTCTTAACAGAGTCCCCAAAATCTATTTTGGCACAAGAACACACAAGCAAGTAGCTCAGATCACCCGTGAGCTTGGTAAGACTGCCTATAAGCATGCTAGGATGTGTATTCTATCCAGCCGAGAGCATTCTTGCATTCATCCAAAAGTGTCAACCGGAAGAAACAAGAATGAGGAGTGTAGGAAGCTGCTTGATACCTCTATTAAGGTAGTATAATATAAGATTTCTTTGTATGTGGCCATCATATTGAGATTATTATTATTTATTATTATTATTATTATTATTATTATTATTATCATTATTTATTATTATTAATTAATGTGGAACAAACATAAGTAATAATCTTAGTATAATATATATTAGTAAAAACCTACTAGTATTCTAATGTGAATCCCGCACCTCGATTGGCTACTCTACTCACCTTCTAATTTTGATAGAAGGTGAGTAGAGAAAATTCAAGATGACAGCTTTTCCTGAGACATGTTTTAAAGAACTTACAATTCAAGATATTGAAGAATTACTACAAAATGTTCCTCCAGGGAAACAAAACTAGATTTTTACTAAAAAAATTAGACAACTCATTCTCATTTTCTCTTGACTTTGAAAGTTGACTGGGGCTTCGCCCTTGTCAACTATCAGCCAATAGAAAACTCAAATTTGTAGTCTAATTGTTAAATACATGCAATATTATTAAAATACTTTGCCCTGTAAGTGGATTAAAATTTCACATGGGTTAGATAGTTAATAGAAGGGGGACAATGTATATTCTTAGACTGGTGTTTTCTTCATAAGATTTCTTGGCTACCAGAGGGAAGTGGAAGGGAGGAATGATGGGGGAGTCTACATGTTGTCTCAGTCTATGAACTGCCTCTATGCATGTTACAAAGAGAGAGAGAGTATGAAATGTGTTTTTGTGGAACGTGATAGACCTTTCTCATGCGGTGGCCATGTTGCTGAAACAGTACATTTTTCCCTGACAATTAGTCTCACATTCAAGCTTAGCCAGGCATAAAAATATTTAATTTATTCTCATGGGAATAAATATGGCTGCCGTGTGAGAAAAGACTATGCTGTCAAGTGTTAACTACAAGAATGATAATGGAGCATGAAGATAATAGACCTTTCCTGAAATCGCTTGGATGATCACGAAACAATGGTTTCAAGTCAAGACTGAACTTGATTATCAAGGCCAACCTTGACTTAAAACCATAGTTTCATGATCATCCAAGGGAAAGATCTATTGACATTTCATTAGGGATTTTTACATATTTTACATTTATAACTTGCATGTCAAGTTACATGTCATATGAATCATATGTTTGCATGTTGGTAGCAGGATTTATTACATTTGATTTTAATTTTAGGGTGAGACCTGTTTCTACTATTCCAAATCATCTGTACTCGGTAACCATGCAAACTTAAAACGTCTGGGACTTGCAAGTGCATGGGACATTGAAGACTTTACCAGAGTTGGCAAGAAAATGAGGGTATTTATTTTGAATAACATGTGATAATTAATATGAAGTTACAACTAGTACTGCCTATTGATTTGACAGAGCCAAAAAACTTCCAAACAAAGTGGCTCCTGGGATGCTACTTCGTGTAGAACCTAGTGGTATAAATTTTTGCTTAGGATACTCAATTTAATCCTTACACCAAGTACATGTCTCCTTTGACTGGAACGTCAGCTAGAAAGTTTGCTTACCTAGTTGAGGTGATGGATGGCAGCAGAGAGAAGAGACATCCTTCAGTAAAATTTCTGCTGCTGTATCTTTTTGTAAAATTCCTTGGGATAATCTGGCCTCATACATTACTGGTAGGATAATAATAAAACAATGAAGATCACTACATTTTGATCAGGATGAGCTAGCAGGGAAACTTGTTCTTGATCAATGTACTATAGATTATACTGGTGTTTGTTGTGTTAAAGGTAGATTCATCAAATATATTCGTCTTTATTATTTCAAAGTAGTTCTTGTATGTGTTCTTTACATAGGCCTGTCCATATTATGCTGCAAGAGAGCTAATGAAAGAAGCAGATATTATTTTCTGTCCATATAATTACCTTATAGACCCTAAGATAAGAATGCAGGTAATGTCTTTGATTCTTTGATTTGGCTAAATACCTGAGCAATAAACCAGTAAAAAGTATTCAAAATCTCTTTTAACACAGCTACATATAACTCAAAAGACTGCATGCTGATATGACCAAGAAACAGGTGCAGTGAATTCAGATCTCATTACAAGAAGGCCTTTTTTACTGCCATCTTTTTTCTGCTCAAGCTGAGTCATGAAAGAAGTCATGGTACTTCTAGGAGTGCATTCTGGGACTTTTAACTTAGCTAAATAACACTGAACAAAAGAACAACAAAACATGACCTCTTTTCAGTGTTTTTTAACTGGAGATAACAGTCCCAGAATGCACAGCTGTGGCAGACTAGCAATACAGTCTATGATAGGGTGTCAGTTTTTGGCTGTTGTGAACTATATGCATCATATGGTAAGTTGTTAATAAGGTGGCAGACACCTTCCCAACCACTTAAAAACAACCACTTACTGTAATGCAGTGTTTGAGCCAGGCCATGCCATTGTGCCAATCCCGCAATAAAATGTATTCTGTCCCTCTACAATTGCAATGAATGGTCTACTTGACGCCCAAGAAAAAGCCTTAAGGGACAGTCTCAGCTAAAATGACCCTTTCCTGAAAATCCTGGCTCAAACACTGTACGGTGCATGTAGTTCATAATAGCCAAGTTTTTGGATTGACTGAGTGTTTGTCCTATTCCTAGATGGAGATAGACCTAAAGGACCAGATACTGGTGTTAGATGAAGCTCACAATGTAGAGGATTCTGCAAGGGAATCTGCCAGTCTATCTATCACTTCTATAGAGTTACAGGAAACGTTGGATGACATTGACAAAATGAGTAAGTACCATAATGCTTTCGATTGCTTGGGCAATCAGTGTTTCACAACACAGGCCTTTCCTTAGCAGACAAGCAAGATACATTCTTGTCTAGTTTAGATACAAACAATACCCACTGTGTAAGGCATCATATTGAAAAAAAAATAGATGTTTGTACCAATGCTAGACCAAAGTGCACTGTCTCCAGGGGCAGATCCAGGGGAGGCATGCAGGGTGTGCACCTCCCCCCCCCCCAAAAATGAGCTACTTACAGTCAATTATGGATTTAATATTATTAACTTGTGGTGCTTGAGTCCCAACCATAAATGGTGCACACCCCCCCCCCTGCCCCAGAAATAATCCTGGATCTGCCTTGATCTCTGGACAGAGAAAGAGGTGGTGTCTAAAAATATTCTAATAGGGAGATGGAATGGATATAATTAAGCAATTATAGATGCTGTGGTTTATATGGTTGTATTTTTATTTTCATTTTCATTTATTTATTCTTTTACCTCCAGTATCCTGGAGGATCATGCCAGGCAACTACCAATCACTTCATTTAATGGTGGGTTTGATATAAATAATGAAATTATAATACGTTTGGTGGCACAGTATGTGGGAAAGAGTTTCCAATTTATTGTTTAAACCCTGCACACAAGAATCACTCTCCATGTACTTGTTACACTTTAAAGATGTTAAAACGTTTATTTCTGATAATTTTTTACAGTGTGCAAACTTGATGAGATGGATGACCAAGAATTCTGAGGGTCGAATGCAAGACAGAGGCTTTGAACAAGCTGTTAGGGTAATGTCTGGAGCAGATATACTTGAAGGACTGAGAGAAGCAGGGATGACTCCTGGTGCTTACACAATCTATCAGGTCTCTACTTCTTTTTAAAATAATTTTCATTGTTAAAATTCATCTTATCCTTCCTAGTATCCTACGCAGCCTCTGTTAGGGTCATCTCAGCCTAACAGTGGCTGCATTGAGGACTGCATTCTTCCTTAAAAGCTCACTGGGACAGAACAGGTATTTGCTGAAGGTCATTACAGGCCAATGTTTCCACCTGGGAAGCACAGGTAGTGCCTTGTGGTTGTGGGTTTGATCCTCATACCTGCTAATAATCATAAACAGTAGGAGCTGAGTTTGTTGGTTTTCTCACATCACCTTATGTGTCAAAGGTTTTTCTCTTGACTGGGATCTCTGGTTTTCTACTCTCCCTAACTATCAATATGAGAGTGATTACCATATGACTGACAAATGTACAGTAATGACTTACAGCACGTACACGGTATGGTCTGCTGTAACACTGAAATGGCTTCCAATCAAATCACCCAATAACATAGTTATGGTAAAGAACAGCACAGCACCATGTTGTTTCCCAGTCACATGAAATCTACTCTATGTCTATCAACCAGGCTGTAAATGGCTTGCCACATTTGTGACATCCTCTCAACCAAGGCAGAAATTCGAAAATAATTTTGATTTCTCAAACTCACTAATGCCAAATGATCACTCAAGTCTTTACACAAAGAATAGTAAGAGTAATAATCAGTATGTTATGTTATGTTTTTCAGAATCTTTTTAACGAGATAATGGCAGCAGATAGAGATCCAGATATGTATGTACAGAATTTTATGTAATTATTTTTGGTTTTACTTGTTGGTGCACCCCAAAATTTACCCCTTTCTCCATTACCTGTCTTCCATTTCATAGCTCTTCCAATGTTACAATGTTTTTTAGAAGATACTTTAGTGACTGTGAATCGCCCTTGAAAGTGTGGTAATCAACATAGATTTGGAAAAAGGTGGGGGCTTTAGCCCTTCCCCCTCCCTCTTCACAGTCTCTGTATTTGTGTAGTTTTGAAAGTAATATTTTCCCACGTTTTCCAACTTTCACACATGTAAACCGAAAAACCTCTACTTTAGATGTCAAATTCACACAAAAGCCTCAAAAATACTAATATTTTCCCATGCTTTCATTCATTCTCTGATGGATGTTGTAGCTTTAAAACATTTGCATTTCACTGCTGAGAGTTTTACAGGGCACTTTGCTGGTTCTCTTTGGATACCATCAGTAGTCCATGAAGAACACTGTCCTTCATGGTCTCTTGATACCCATATATGAACTGAGTATGCTTAATAATGTGTGGCTCTCAAGGGGCTTTTGTGTGTGTGTTGTGAATGAGAAGTTGTAGTTAACGTCCTGAAAGGCATCTTGTGGGAATAATGGTTTTTAAATAATATTGTGTTTATTCTTTCATTTGTGGCTTATTTGTGCTTATTTACCTAGGAACTATGAGAAAACCGCTCCATCTTCCCAAAGTGTGATGATTCTGGAGGGATTATTCTTGGTTCTGGGATATGTGTTTGGCCATGATGGCAAGTTTTTGTCAGACTACAGGTATGTAATCCTAAAGTACACAACCAATACATGTGAAGGGTTTTGTACTATTTTCACATTTCTGGAAGGAAAATCAGAGAACCTGGAGAAAAACCCTCGTGGCAAGAGGAGAACACCACATCAAACAAACTCTACTCACACATTGAGCACACACAGGGCTTGAACCATAGAACTCAAAATGTGAGCTTCAACATTGGTTATAGGCTGATACATTTGCATCATAGACCACCCATTCCACCTGTTAAAAGAAATGTGCATACCTCCCAGTGAGGGAATTTCTAAGGGATGGAAATGATTTTTAATACCCATCCAATTATGATGGATTGGGGTAGCATGGGTGACACATGCTGTTATTGTTTTGCCTCTCACTGCTGTGAGTCCAGCAGGTCGGGTCACTGGTTCGAGCCCTGCGGATGCCACATGTGAGTAGAGTTTGTTAGATGTGGTGTTCTCTCCCTTGCCACAAGGGTTTTTCTCCGGGTTCTCCAGTTTTCCTCCCTTTGTAAAAATCAACATGTGAGTCGAGTGTTGTGTGCTGTAAATATTGAATGTAGTGGTAGTGTGTGTGTGGAGTAAACATCACGGAAGAGCCCCACGGGGAGTGATGGCTGTAAAATATGCAGTTTTTTATGGATGTTTTTCATGCTTGTTCAGGTTGACAATTATGAAGACTGCAGTTGTAGTACGTGGAGAACAGCTGGTAATGATATTTTGAATCTGGGGAGATCATTATTTGCTATTTATTTTAGAAATAAAAAAGTGTCTTTCCTTGGGAGCAAATTGAACTGTATAAGACCTGCTGTGCTTGACCTTTCTCACGCAGCGGTCATTCCCATGATAATAAAAACCTTTGTTTGTGTCCGTCCAAACTCGTTCTGAATTGCTTAAATACGAGGTTCGAGGGGATCCAAGACGGGTGCTGCGTGATAAAGGCGTATTGCTTGGCACAGTTTTTGCGTTGAATTCTTGTTTTCACATTTTCTTTAAAAATCGAATTTTTTTTTACTCGAAGAGCCCTAAGGTAAAGGTGTACACGTAAGATGTGAGCGTGGAAAACAAAATATAAAGCAAACAGTCTCATTTTCCCGCTCTTTCTTATTCATGATTCTTTATTTACAGCCAGGAGGTTGGAAAAGAGCGGGATTTGGTATGTACCTTTATTTATTTCTTTGAAAATTGTCTTTTTTTCTTTTTCGCTCTCTCTCCCAATCTCTTCCCAGTTTTGTTGATGATTATCATTTTCCCTCTTCCTGGAAAAGGTACCAAGAAGGAATGGACATACTCCCTTAATTTCTGGTGTTTCAACCCTGCAGTGGTAAGTACAATGAAGAGGACGGAACCTGTTCAGAAGGGTGATAATGATGAAGATTAATCCTTGATTCTTGAACTCTGCTTAATAACGAAAGTGTCGATAAGCATTTATTCGTGTCAGAGCGATTTTCGTGTGAGTGGAAAACGATACGAAAAACTTTGTGGCAGTACCTTACTTTACCGTAACCTTAACTACGCGTTGTGATTCGATGAATTTTATGAAAACAATGGGAAGGCATTTCAGTGTTGCTGCATACCGTACCGTGAACGTACTGTACGTTTCCCACTCGCACGTAACCTGCTTATATCTTAAACACCACAGTGAAGAGTTGTTGTGGACAATATCCTAATTCATTTGCTTCGTTTCTGCACTTTTTTCAAGTATTCAACATTTTAGTTTTTGTTCTCCAGGTTTTTTCTTACATTGGCAGTCAGGCTCGATCCATTATCCTTACATCTGGAACTCTTTCTCCCATGAGCTCCTTTGCTTCAGAGCTTGGTGTGCCTTTTTCCATCAAACTAGAAGCTAATCATGTTATAGCTAATTCACAGGTTTGTGGGCACTGGAAATTTCTTTTTAAGTCTAACATTCACTTTCCTTTTCTTCCCTTCCGTTTTCCCTTTCGTTTTTCCTTCCATTTCTTGTCATGGCCCTTTTCTCCTCTTTTCTTTCCTTTTCTGTTTTTTTCTCTTTCTGTTTCCTCGCTTTCCATCTCTTGCCTTTCCTTTTCTTACCCTATCCGTTCCTCGTCTCCTTTTTCTTTTTCTTTAATTCTTTTATTTTCGATTATAGGTTTGGGTTGGTACTCTCTCTGTTGGTCCTAGTAGATCACCAATCAATGCCTCCTATCGTTATTCAGAAGTATGTGTATCCTCCATTAGATTTATTCATTACCTTCAATATTTAGATTCGATGCATCTTCCATGCTCACTATTGTGGATTAGAGTTAGACAAGCATTGACTAGTGGTTCATTTTTCTCATATTTCATTCTGTTCTCTTTATAGACCTTTAGTTTTCAAGATGACATTGGGAACCTTTTGCTTGAGGTTTGTGAGGTAAGGAACCAACCATGTTTTACATTACAGTTTTCGACCCGCGTTACGTATTCTCGTGCCGTGACCGTGATTTTGCCGTCATGATGACGTGACATTTTAACTGGATGTGCGATTTTCTCGTGCGCTGTTATGACAGTTCGCGCCTGCGGCTCAGTAGTCTCTAGGTGAGCGTACGACTCGCATAATTTTAAAAACTGGTATAAGGAATATTTACACGACAAATATTTAAAAAAATAAGAAGTGCTTCGTCATGTTGACTCGGATCTTTCTTTCTTTCTTTCTTTTCATTTGACAGAAAGTCCCACACGGAGTATTGTGCTTCTTTCCATCTTATAACATGCTGGAGAAAGTTAGTCGAAGATGGCAGGTATGACGTATTATTTGCCCCTAACCAGACCCTGACCTCGCTTGCAGACGCTAAATCAAGGAGAATTATGGGTAAAAAATATAAGGTCTCAAAGTCTTAATGCTGACCAGGAGGAACGCGGGCTCTGGGGACGTGATGGCTCGTATGCTTGTCTGTGGTATTTAGCTTTTGACCATGCGCACTACGGTTGACTTGAGCCTTGCCCGAAGTTTGTGGAATATTAAAGTTTGTGTATTTTAGTGTTGTCTTGGTTGGTTTTGTTAGTCTACAGGTCTTTGGTCAAAACTTCTTCAGAAAAAGCTCGTCTTGTCAGAGCCTCGTAGTGGAGGCAAAACAGGTAAAGTCGTGGCGTGAAATTCTTCATTGTTTCCTTAAAAACGAGGGTCTGTCGAAATATTTCAGACACTGAGGAAAATAATTCTGAATTATCGGTAATCGCACTTGCAAGAAACTACAGTGTAGACGCACCGCGAAAACAGATAAAAATTGGTGTTGTCAACTAAGACACACGATTAGTAACGGATGCATATGATAAATTTTCGACGAATTTGTCACAAATATGAAATGATTGACTTTTTTAAGACTCTCGTGTTCTTCGTTTTGTTTAGACTTTGATGACGTCATGCATGAATTCTATCAAGCTATCAGACGAAGCGAAGGTGAAGAGGACGAAGGTGTGGGTGAGTACCATCGTGTTAGATGAGCCAGAATGCAAGCCATATAAGGTTTGGATTACAACTTGTTTACCTAAACCTAACCACTTGTAGACATGTTCAAAGTTATTGAAAATTCATAAGTAAATGCCTGAGTTAGTTGCGTCGAACCTCGACGTAAAATATTGTTTTATTTCTATTTTAGACTCAGATGACGAGGATTATTGTGTGAGTACAGGAGGTGCTTTATTCCTTGCTGTGTGCAGAGGGAAAGTCAGCGAGGGCTTGGATTTTGCAGATAATAATGCCAGAGCTGTTATTACTGTAAGTGTATATTGCGAAGATTTCCGGAAGGCTGTTAGAAACAATTCGCCTTTCCGTACTTCAAAGAAAGACTGAGCACGAACTCTGTCTCTTCCTTTTATAAAAGCTAATTATGTCGAATATTTTTTATCATTTATGTCTTTCATTGTTCCAGGTTGGGATACCATTTCCAAGCACAAAAGATCTCAAGGTAGGTGTGTTGTGTTCAGTATACTCTTTACATGATCATCGGTGTCATACACCTATTTCAAAAAATGTTGTCGGTCGGCGATCTGAAATCTGAAATGTGTGCCGGACAGTTCGCCTGCGTAGGTCATCGTTCAAAGGTGGTGTCGTATTTAGCTATTTACTGATTGCAAACTACTAAAAGATAAAACATAATTTGAAAATAAAACTTACTTTAAAAAATGATGCACAGCTCGTGCTCAATTCTTCTTTGTATCAGATTTCAGAAACCGTTGAAACCATTGTTTCGTGATCATCTAAGTGACTTCTGGAAAGGCCATTAGCATAATTGTTGAGAAAGACCTGTAGACAAGAATTTGGATTAAAAATTTCGCCTTGAAAAGTTTCTTACTTATTTTGTGAGTTTCCTTTTTCGAAAATTAGCTTTCCAGCTTTTCCGGCAACTAACGTGACTTGAAAAGAAAAAGCACGCCAAGAAAAGCGTGTTAGGGACTGTTCATTAATTATCACTTGGGGGGGTGGGGGCTGGAGGAAAAGTAGGGGGGCTTCGAAAAATTTCATCACAAAAAGGGGGGCTTTAATGGTTTTTGCTGACTTAGAGGGGGGGTTGAAAGAACCAAGGGGGGCTGTAAAATTTTTCCCCTTCCCCTCCTACTTTTCCTCCAGCCCACCCCAAGGGATATTTAATGAACAGTCCCTTAGTGTGTTAGTTTTCATAAGCCACCACAGGTAGCCCACTAGGACGGACTCCTAACTAATGGTGTAAATGACCTGTCATAGGTCGATCTTAAGCGTAAATACAACGATGAGCACGCATCAAAGAGAGGTCTACTGAATGGTAACGAATGGTATGAAATCCAAGCCTTCAGAGCACTCAATCAGGTGAGAGTCATTACTTTGTATCTTCGTCCAACCCACGACCAGTCTGAGGAACTGTGGTAATACGAGCAACAAAAACGTGCAACTTGTCTCGCAACAAAATAATTTACTGCAAGTTGAGTGAATCTGACTTCTGATTGGCTAATACGGTCAGCTGATTTCAGCTTGCTGCAAGACAAGTTTGCTTTGGAGTGGTAATACGTAACGTCAGGAAATTTTGTTGCAAAAAGTAGAACAGCCGTCTACTTTCTGCAACAGACTTTTTCAACTTGCAGCAAATTATTTTGTTGCGATACAAGTTTGTACTCGGGAGGAAAAACGCCTAGCATCGCTTCTCAACCTGTTTCGCAGCGATGTTGTGAGACAAGTTGAGCGATTTTGTTGCTCGTATTACCGTAGCTTTACATGCGCATGCCACCTGTGCTTCCTACAAACAAAAGACGCGCGAAAAAATGTGCAATGCCTGACGATATCGTTTTTATTTTTAGGCTTTAGGAAGATGCATAAGACACAAGTAAGTCAACTAAAAACGACCTTTATCTATAGCCAAGCCTAATGGCATGGTAAATAATTCTCTTTGGTTTCTTAGGCAAGACTGGGGAGCCATTCTTCTGGTTGATGAAAGGTTTACCAAGACACCGAGATATTCTAATAGTAAGTAAGACACTGCGCTCATTCCTGATAGGTTCTTGTACCACCCCTATGTACCATTCCCATTTTATCCACTTATATATCTATTATTCCATTTTATACCACTTAATTTATAAGCTGTACTGCATACGAGGGCACTTCTTTTTAATCAATACTTTCCATCTCTATCGCCCCCCGACTTTATAGGAGCAAATGTGGCGTAGTTGGTTAGTGCACTGCCTGCTAAGCGAGAGGCGGATGGTTTGATCCTCAGTGACCTCACACACTTGTTTCGACTTCTCTCTAATCCGTGTTGCTTTAGCTTTAAACATCCTTATAACGGAGTACTGATGGAAAGGGGGGGAGGGGGGTAAAGTGTGCACCGTTGGCTTCCATTGATACCAGCCTCATAGCTGAAGGAACTACCGACGTCAAATAAAAGTTAGTTTACCTTTTTTGTGCCCTACGTTCTTTGTTTATCATTGTGCATCGTTCATATTTCCAGGTATATCCAAGTGGGTGCGCCAGAGAATCCAACATTACACGAACTTCAACCAAGCCATTGGGTCTTTGAAAGAGTTCGCCGATGCTCGTCAATTGATACCCTGTCCAGACACCCAGACACCCAAATCGGCCACAAGAACAAGTTTATCTAGTACTGCAGATGGTAGTTTCCTCTCTAACACCAGTCCAAACAGAGATGAACCCGCTACGCCTTGTGCGTCCACTCCTATAGCTCCCAAAATGGATCTTGGCTCTCAGCTGAGTAATAATGCATGTCAGCAGAATATTACCGGTCTTGATACCCAATTGGTTTCTACTCCTATCAGCAACTCAAAACATGCAGAACAAATCAACCCAATGAACCAGAATAATCATCAGGCGACGGTCCAGCTCTCTACTAGTGTCATAGATTCTGGGCACCAGAATGACTCTGAAAACAGCAAACAAATTATGTCTACTCCTATCAGTAATTCTAAGCATTTAAATCAAACCAATCCAATGAACCAGAATAATCCTCAGGCGACGGTCCAGCTCTCTACTAGTGTCATAGATTCTGGGCACCAGAATGTTTCTGAAAACAGCAAACAAATGTCTACTCCTATCAGTAACTCAAAACATGTAGAACAAACCATTCCAATGGCGTCTGGTCTCAACGCTACAAATCAACCTATAGTCAACGTTAGTCCCACTGGAATCAATGCGTCTGTCAACCAAATCTTAGTTAACTCACAGCAAACCAGCCAAGGAATACCACAACATGGGATTCAAGTTCACAATGTTAATCCTCAAGTACCTCAGCGTTTTATCTTCATTCCCAATAATACTTTAGGGACATCTGGTAACACTGCCAGACCAGTTTTTATTAACTCTGGGAGCCCTACAGCACCGAGAGGGGCCACACCCATGAGTAGTAACACTGTCAGACCACTTATTATAAACTCTGGGAGTTCAACAGCACCGAGAGGGACCATACCCTTGGGTGGTAACCGGGTACAACAGGTATTGTTCCTGACCCCAGTACAGATGAATAACCAGCATATTAGAGGGCAAACGCCAAGGTTTGTGTATACTACGCCTAAGACGATAGTTTTTACGCCAAACGGAAATAGTCCTCAGGCAGCCGCTGCCCAGAATCTGCCGGCTGTTACACCTCAAGCTCAAGAATCGTTAGCTCAAGGTAGTTTAGTAACTCGTCCTTCTAACTCCGTGTCTCAGAGTACGACTACGAGTGTAAATCAGAGTGGACAAGACGTTTTAAGCAAGGAAAAATTTGTCAAACTTGGCGAACTCTCTAAAGGAGAAATCAAAAATGCTGTGGTACCCCAAACCGATGCTAGGAACGCCAGCTGTGGTCCGAGTGTTCCTTCTGAACAGTTTAAAGATGAGAATAGCGATGAGCTGGTTGATAGGAACAAATCGACCCAGGAAGAGGAAATGGAAGAGGAATGTCCAAAGAAGCACTCGCAAGGAACAAGTGCAGAAATCTCAGAATCGAAACAATTACAAAGCAATAATGAAACTCGAGAAAATATTCTGTACAAAAAGGACACGAGCGCTGGTGTCACCAAGGAAGGCAAAAATGAATTCGAAATGCGTGCGTTAGAATTCCCTGAGTCACCAGACATGTTTTCTACACCATCACCGGAAACGGAAACAGACTTTCCTAGAAAATCAAATACTGATAAAGAGGATAAAGGGCATGGCTTAAAAGCTGTTACCGCTGACACCAAGACAGATAGAAATACTAGTGACAGACAAAGTGATAACGATCTTTCGCACGATACTTTATTGTCAAATCCCCAAGAGAATACTTCACGATATTCGACACAAGTGGACGCCTTTGAAAAAGTTCCCTTGGGCGTGTCTCGTGACCATTCTGTAAAGGAGGTTGAAAAATCAAAAGCAGAGGTCGGAGAAGATGACAGAGACTTAGAAAAAGAAAACTCCAAGTCGTGTAAGAAAATGCGCTTGGATTCAAATCCAACGTACGTGAAAACAAGGACAACAAGACGAAATCCGGTCATCATTGAACAAGAAAATGAAAAAACTGATAAATCGGACGAAAACCTTGAGGAAACAAAGCCTTTGAGAAAAAATCTGAGGCGTGTTGCTCAAAGACAAGGTTTAAGGACAATGAAGCCGGTAGAAAACAAACGCGATGTGCAGAATAATACGAGTGAGGATTCCTCTTCCTGTAGTACCATGAACCTGTGTTGTAAACGCTGTAACGGTCAAGTATTTGAAGGTAATTCTGAATTCAACCCTTTCGACTTGGTTGGTTTTTCCAGCCCTCCTTTGGTCTTCAGAAAGGCGAATTAGGGAACATTACCGTAACACTCAAATGGCTTCCGTTTCAGTTATCCAATCAAAAAGCACACACACAAAAACGCACACCATCCAATCACAATTCTTGAACAAAAGAGCCATTTAAAAGTCCCCATTCCACACATTTCTAAATCATCTTGTTCATTCAATTTTTCATGCAAAGACCAAACGTGGGAAAGAGTGTTCCATTCGATATCCAAACATCAAGAAGTGGGTTGATTTTAATTTTAACTTTTTGTTTTATTTATTTATTTATTTATTTATTTTTATTTATTTTTTAACCGACTTCGAGGTATTTGGAGGATTTAAAAAACACTCTTTCAAGTGTTTGATCAGCTTCTCAAACCATGAATAATTCTAGGAGAAAATCAAATGAAAGTTGGTGAAATTTTATGCTAATTAAGATCACATATCCAAACCACCGTCAAGGTAGTAAGTTACTTTGTTTTCTCATTAATTGTTCATGAATTGAGAACTTTCATTTCCCATTAATTTAATCTTCCAGGGCTTGCTACGAAACAAACTATCCATAACCAAAACCTGGCCAACATTTATAACAAGTTCGTAACGTTAAATTCCAAGACACGATTAAACAAGAAGCGAAAGAGAGAAAGCTCGTCGGACAGGATGGTGTGGATGGTAGATCATACAGATGTTGGTGACGGCGTTGGTTTGATGGTCGAGCCAGACAAAGGCTCTTCTCAACAGGGTAAGCCATTTGACAGGGTTTCCACTGACCTTGAAATGTCAGGAAAATCTAGAAATTTTTCAAGGTCAGGGAATTGTCAGGGAATTTTGTATTTGGTCAAGGAAATTACAAAAATGTGTCAAAAGTCGGGGAGTATTTGAGCCAGCAAATGCTAAGAAAACCTTTTTTAGGATCTGGGATCTCTTGGAATTTTGCAGGAGAGATCCTGAAACCGTATATAACCCTTTTTGTGCTCTGTGATGTCAGTGAAAAATGGGATTTGGTCAGCAAAAAGTCGGGAAAATAGGAGAATGTTTTCTCAGGGGAGTGGGAACCATTTTTGAATAGATAACGTAATGTGAAACAAAGTAAGGGTGTGAGAGGGTTGTGGTAAAAGATGCAGGATATCAAACCTGTCGATAAGTCGTGTTTCTTTTCTTTTCTTTATTTTTCTTTTCTTTTCTTTATTTTTCTTTTCTTTCTTTCTTTCTTTTCACATCTGCCAGAACGCACAAGGACTTTGTTTATAATATTTTTGCTTTATTGTTCATTAGGTAACCTACTAAATGCGTTATACGTTCCCACTGAGAATCACGTGTATATCCCGCTTCAGTGCACTGGGTGTAGAACTACAGGCACTCCTTGTTTCGTGATTGGCGTAAAAGCCATGTCACTTTCTTCTACCCACTCGACTGGCCCTGTCAGTGCGTCTACACAGGTAAGGCACCTAAAGGCTCGGACACACGATTGGACGTTCTCTGAGACGTGGCTTGCAACGGGGAACCTTGCACCGTTTGCCCACACGTGCAAGTGTTGCGCGCGATGTCGCCGGCAATGTCGCAGAAGTAGAAACCAGTTTTACGGGTGCACACACGATTTCCCTTTGCGAGCAATGTGGAAGGGAACCAAACTACCAATTTTAAATCCTAAAAGGTACGACGAACAACCTCGCACCTTTTGTGGGGGAGTTGCAGTAGCAAATGTATACAGAGAGTCCTGAAAGTGGAGTACCAATCCCATTTCCCAGCGCAGTGTTTTCAAATCCCACTTCCCAGCATCCAAATCCCAAACCAAGGAAATTGAGCCTTGACTGGACACTTTCCCATCCGATTTCGTTGTTTTGCTCAACCACTCCCCGCGCTTCCGAACAAAATAAATTACCTTTAAATTACCTTTATTCGATCGCAACCGTTGTTTTTACTTCAGGTCTATTTGTTCAACGAGGCAGTTGGTGATGCTATTAAAGATACAAAGTGAGAAGCTGGATGATTGTTACAGCCTTCTGAAATTAAACATGGGAAAAAAATCAGTGAACCACTTCACGGTTTCGGTTACAAAATAGGGACCTCAAGCATCTGGAACGTAGACGTCCAGGATCTCGTTAACCGGAAGTGACGATCTGCGCTTGTAGCGCAATGCGCATGTCTGAAAGCCACCGTTAAAAAACGAAAACCCGCTTCTGAACGTTAAATTTGCCGCCATTCAAGGTCTCGAGAAAACTTTGTAAACATTCCCCTTATTGTAAATACAATGAGTTAACAGTTTGTTTCACAAACTACATCAAAGGTTCCGTAAGCAAAGCCGGCTTCACTTATAATCATATTTGCTGTTTTACATTTCATTTGATTTGTCTTTTTCTACGTTTACCAAAAACAACAAACCGGCTGAAGAATCGCGTTGCCATTAAAAATTTGATTTTACTTGCTTAAGGTTTTTGGCGCCAAAAGGACGCGGCCGCGCGCGCCATTCTCGTCCCAGGAATCCTCGGTCTGAATTCAATGTCCTGGACGACTACGTTCCAGATGGTCCCTAATAACACATCTTCTGCGGGACCAACCGCAGCTCGCAATGCTAGCGATCGATCATTTATGTGTCATTGTGAACGAGCGATTGATTTGTCTGATCTTGGCGTTTGAATTCTAATCCCCCTCTCCGCGAATGAAACATTTTGAACTCCCGCATTCGAACAGAGGGGAAAAAACAATCTTTCTAACAGTTTTTGCTTTTAAAGTTAAGAAAAAATTCTCAAAAAGATGTAATAAACAATTCAAACAAAATAAAAATAAATACTGACTAGGGGTAACCATTTTCTATATCTCCCAAAGCTGGTAACATTTAAAAAATGGAATTTTATCATGTGAAATATAGTGGTATACCGAGTGATAGCAAAATGATAAAAATGATATTCCTCTCTCCACAGGTGGTGATATCATTTCCCACACCATAGAAAATACAGCCATCAGAATGCAGGAAAGCCGTTGTATATTCATCGGTATTCCCTCTTCCTTCCCATCATGCATTTGCATTTTCTATGGTGTGGGATAAAATAGTTATACAATGCTTTCTCGTGGCACACTATGGAATATCCCACTTGTCACTCGTATTTTCTTTGTATACACACTTGCCTAAAGGCTCGTGTATACACATAGAAAATACAAGTGACGCGTGGGATGTTCATGGTATGCCACTCTAAAGCATTGTATAACTAGTATTTATTACACATTTAGGGTCGATATCCGTGTGATAAAGCCGTGAATAAAATCCATATCAGTGAAGTGATACGATATCAGGGGTGGCTGGTGTTCTTTGGAATTTTTGCTAAACATTTTGTGTACCCCTCCCCCACCCATTTATTCCATAAAATTTTCACTTGGCCCCCCTCATTTTGTCCATGTTTTGCGTGACCGCCCCCCTCCAACATACCATTTTTTTTTTGCCCCCCCCCCCCCCCCAAAAAAAAAAACCAACAACCAGCC
>JAAAQI020202660.1:0-21130 GCA_011800005.2 Stichodactyla mertensii
AAATATAGTGGCTATAAAACTTATAGCTTAAAAAATTCTTAATTCTACGTTGTATTGGCTATTCTTTTCTATTATTGAATCGAGGTTTAATTCTATTTCTGCTTCTGACGAGCGGTTTTCACTTGCATGAACTGCTTATTTATGACACACCAATTTCGATCCCGACGCAACCAACTTTTAAGGAGAACATAAATGTACACAACTTCTTTATTTGCTGATGAGTTCCAAGGGGGTTTTAGGCTAACAAAAACCACCGTTTCTGATAGCGGAAAAAATCTGCGGTATCGATAGTTTGCATCAAGCCTCGCTTTGAAGGAAATTCTCGAGTGTTGCTTTTGTTTTCCTATCAATAATTTTTAATCCAAAAGTCAATGAGTCATAGCTGACGATTCTTTAATTCCCAATATTGATATTTGCTTAAATATTACTTTAAAAATTATGTCAGTTTAGTTGTATAGATCAACACATTTATAAATGCTTTACCACAGAATAACATTTCTAGTACGAGTTGACCAATAAGATTCGAGAAGTGTCGCATTTTCGTTTGTGTTTGCCTTAATTTGCATTTTGGTGCTATTTTCCCGCCAAAATTCAAATTCACCGGAGGAGAACACTTTTACAATAGCGCCGGAATTGGGGAGGGGTAGGAAGCTTCTGTGAATGACTAGGGAAACACAAGCATAAATACTATGTCTAAAGCTCTTTCTTAGCATTTGCTGTGGTTTCTTTCTCTTCAGACCTTGAATTTTGTGGTAGGTTTGCATCGCTGTCTATCGTTTCTGTTTTGTGAGAATTTTTTTCAGACTGGGCCGTTTCATCCTCAGAAGCCGTGCCGCCATCTTGAGACGAGGTTTCGTTACCGGCCCCTGTAGGTTCAGGGGGACTGCTCTCTGTTTCTTCTTCCTCCTCATCCGCTTTGGGATATTCCATACCAAATGCTAAGTGACCGATAGCGTAGTAAGAATTCCAAAAAGTGACAGAAAACACCATGTATTTGTCGAAGAGAAAATGACGGGCTTTTTCGATTATCGTTTTGTTGTGCCATTCTGCTTTTCTCATCGCTGATGGCCGTGTTTCTGAGGGAAGAAAATGCGGAAAAAATGTGTATAAAGTGGACACCAAAGATACCATCTCTTTCTTTCCGACATCATCATCAACATCATCAGCAATGATGACGACAACAACAACAAAACCAGCAGCAACAACAATAATAGCAACAGCAGCGGCAACAACGAAAACAGCAACATCAGCAGCACTAACGACAACATCAACATCAACAACAACAACTATAGTAAAAATAACACAAGTTAACAAAAAGCAAATGAAATTACCTGGGTTTACAATCCACTGCTTTAGTGTTTCATTCTTCATGAGTGTCGTATTAAGGTAGATATACATCCAACAGGCAGGACTCTCAGACACTGTATACACCACATGTGTTTCGTTGGACGGTAGCGTCATCTCTTCGTCTTTACCCAGAGTATGATTCTTACCGTCTGTTTGGATGCTAACCCTCCCGTGTAAAACGGTTATCGAAGCTTTCAACTCGTCGCTGACAAAGTTTTCAAGTTTTAAACCTGGAAAATCTGCAACAAAAGGGTATAGTCACTCAAAGGAACAAAATAATACAAAAAGAAAAGAAAAGAAATGAAAAGAAAAGAAAACAGAAGAGAAGAGAAGAAAAGAAAAGGTATAGAAAACGAAACAAAACAAAACAAAAAAGAAAAGGAATAGCAAAGAAAAGAAAAGAAGGGGAAAAATAGGGGGAAAATAGAGAATTCGAATAGGCACACAACCCAAGTGCATTCTGGTCTAGCTTGGGTAAGACAATCTCACACAATGCAAAGACATTCCTGAGCTTGACAAACAGTGTGCCGTGGTCTAGTATGGGTAAAACATTAACATTCAAGGCATGATAAATGAAAGACGTTGGGACCCAAGATAGACCAGAATGCACCGCGTTCAGTCTCTCGGAAAAACCTACAGCACACCGTACAAAACCATAGAACTATCCATCGATCCCCACCTGCGACAAACACGATATCTGTAAAGTTCCCTAGAGACGTGTTCAGCTGTTGTCTTTGTATCGTGTCAAGCTTCTCCCTCCAAGGAGAGAGTTCAGTCAACAGAGGCAGGACCCACGGAGTTTGCTTGAAGGGAGACCATGGAGCAGCGACCACGTCGATGTTTGGGTTCAAGAAACGTTGCTGGAACCTTCGATTGAGGGACCGCCACACGTCAAGATAGATGACTGGTTCGGTGATGTTCAGTTCCTCGCGCGCTTTGATCTTTTCAGCCAAACAGGTGATGTATTGTTTGATCATGTCGGGATGTGAGTTCCATCTTGAATGGCGCCTTCTGCCGCCTCCAATAAAAGCCTTATCGAGAAAGAAAACAAATAGGACGAAAATTTCAATAAATAACACCCATTTACGTAAAGGAATTTATTTACGTTTCGATTCAATTGCTTAGGGAACTTTCATTAAGGCATGGGGCGGGGTTATCTGCAAAAGTATGAAGGGAAGTATACGTTGCTTTGTGAGATGAACAAGCGACTTAATTCTTTGGAAGCCGTGTGTGTGTGTGTGTGGAAGGTGGTGAGAGGTTATAGCCTGCAGAAAAATATAATTACTAGGTTGCCTGTGGCAGTCTAAAAAATGCAGTCCGTTTTTTTCTATCCGTCACAAGTCGTCGTCTCGGCTTCAACGCGCATGCTGGCCTCGAGACTGACGCACAACACAGGCAACCCGGTTTATTTTCTCATCATGGAAGAGGCGAGCTGATACTTTAAAGACAGACCACTTGATTTTGCCGACCCCCCCCCCCTTTCATTCACGTCCTAAATGAAAGCCCGCCTTACAAACTACTTACGTACCCCAGGTCTGATAAAGATTTCGTTCCCAGTAACTCGATCTACAACATGGATGCGAACATGCTGGGTGCTCCAAGAATGGACCATCATGTCCCAGGAGTACCCATAAAGACCCTCTGTCCATCCGTTGTAGCCCTTCAGACGTCAAAATGTAAAATGAATAAGAGTTCGTTACGACAGAACTTTTGTTTTATTTCTGGAACATCTTCAAGCATAAGTAGTTGTATTGTCTAGTTTCTAGACAGTGGTCAACAGCATAATCATTTAAAATTTTCGTGGCTTCTAAAGGAGGGTTTACAACAAAGCTTTTGCACGACCACGTGACGGCAGTCATGTTGCATGGCAGAACAACATAATCTCTTTCCCCTAAGGGGAAATATTGAATTCTTTCTCATGTAAAACGATTTTATTGTTTTTTCCATCCAACATGGCTGCCATCACGTGAGCGTGCAAAACCTCTATTGGGGGGTGCGGAATATGACGCATTTTGGCGAGCCGAATTCGGGATGCGAACTAAAAACTTCAGGAAAAATAACTGAAGTTAAGGCAGAATTTGGGATTGCTTTTAGAGAATTGCACAGGATTTAGTAAAAATATTGGCGGGATTTCAGAACCCTATCACTAAAGTGCAAAGCATCGTAGGGATGTTAAAGCAACTAATAAATACCTCTTTTTAGCCGAGCGCGAGGGCCGTACTGTAAGTTATGGACCGAGTTTTTTTCCGCTGCCTTCCTTATAACCCAAGCGCGTAGGGCGCGGGCCATAAAAAAGTGGAAGAACGAGGTTCCATAACTCATGCACGGACCGAGCAAGCCAGTTTAATAAGATGTTTATTATATGGCAAGGCAAACACACAAATAAGGTTGGTGGTCGTACCGTAAGTTATGGACCTGCAAACTGGCCAATGAGAGCGCGTGAAATTACCTTGCCATAGAATAATTTTGATTAGACTGACCTTGGTGATAAAATGCGAGTAAGGCAAGAAACACTGAATTCCAACATAACACCCAAACAACGCCAGCAAAACAGTGTGGCGCAGTGTGACTTTGTTATTTTTGTGCGCCATTACAGTAGATTCTCCTCTTTCTTTACGCTCGCCGTTCTTCATCTTCTCTAGCTTTCCTTCGTCTTCTGTGACGGCGTACACACATTTATCACTCGGTGTGACTTCGTCCAACAAAGGTGTTGCAAAACGCGTCCAAAGTGGAAGGTGCGAAAGGATTTTCTTCGGCCAGTTGTACGAGCAGAACAGAGCAAGCGATGCCATCATGGCGTAAGAGAACATGCCTATGCTAAACATTTGGGAATTCATGCCATGAAACGCCAGGGAAAAAACGATTCCTATCAGCCGGGTCCTGTCGAAAACCAGGAAAAAACCGACGAAAAGATCGTAGAAAAGACCGGAAATGTGAACCAGTAAGAGATCAATGGATTCGTCTGACAAGAAGGGACGGAAGGGATCAAAGACCCACTTACTGGACAGGCCTGTCATTGAATATCCATACATCCAATCACGGTCTAGTTTCTTTATACCGGCATAGAAATAGACCAGGAAAATCTAAAATACAAAAAAGAAAAAAAAAGAAAAAGCTGAATGGATTTTAGAGAATATGGGTTGAGAAGTTGTAATTGCTGGCCCAAAAGGATAGACGACCCCTTCGGTTTCGGCAACACAGGCTAATGTTTTTAAATAGGAATATTTTACAGCACATCTTGTTGTTTGTTTGCTTGTGTTCCTATTAAACTACTGTAAGATACATTAACATGGATGTACCTAAAACAAGAAGTCATATCCTCAAAAGGTTTGAAACAGGACTAAAAGGAATTATGTCATAGCTGAAAAGATTTATTATAAAAGACATATACCGGGGACATATACCTGAAATCTAAAGATGGCATAGTTCCATTTGGGAACATGTGCATTGCGAATCTTGGGGTTTATTAGTCCATCAAGAGAACTGAAATTCAAATGATTGCGAAGAACAATTAATACAGTAAACTGTTGTTCTGCCTTCCCAACTGCTATAAGTTTTGTGTACTTACCAATATCGGTTACAATCTGTTAATAAAAGCATGATAGATATCAAGCCATACAGGTAGGAATGGTTGTTCCAGATGGCTTTGTCCAGTAGAAAGATGTACCAATAGGTTATAATGAACAGTATGCAACTGAGCCGATAGAATAATCCCAGTAATATTCCAATGGTGCCAACCAGCATGATGATATAAATGACATGCATCCATTCTATTGATGCAGGTCGGAGGAAGTTGAACATGGGAAAGTGACATTTGTCTGGCTCCCAGTTGCTAAAAATGCTGGACATCCCACGCTCTTGTGGAATGTCTACTAACATGAGTATTCCTAGGAAGCAGGAAGACAAGAAAGGAAGAAAAATGAATGAACGAAAGAAAGAGATAAAGGAAAAAAGAGAGAAAGAAAGAAAAAGAAAGAGAGAGAACTTTCAATAGAATTTTTTACATTGAACCAGCAGAAATTAGCTTCCTTAGCCATGGAATCATGTCTAAAGTAATCCAGTAAAAGCAATATCTGTGACAGATGCAATACAATGTTTAGCTGTTGGTTAGGAAATTTACATTTACGTTGAAGTTGAGGTTTTTCCTGCACCTACAGCACAGGTCCTACCAAAGATTTGATAGGAAAAGTCACTAGATGACAAGGAAAATTCACATTGAATTTAATGAAAAAAAACGGTTTGCAGCTCATGTGATATTTTTCTTTCGAGTGAAATTTAACATGGAATTCCTGAGTTGGGAAATGAATTTTCCTTGAATCCCATAGCAGACAGCCTAAGACTTCATATTCTTGGTTTGTTTTCAAGCTCAATTCTTGAGTGGCTGTACGTGTGTGAACAGGCTACCTGTGTAACATTGAATTCAGCTTTTTAGTGTTGAATTCCACATTAAATTCCCTCTTCTTGATAGCCAATCAGCAAACGAGTTTCAGATGAGCTATGGGATTCATTGATGAATTGAACAAAACTTACCAAAAGCAATCCTAAAAATACCCAGGTTAGACGGATCAGCTGGAGCCAGCAAGTAGGTGACACACTTTTTTAGGAAGTTAGGAAACTGTGGAGGTTCCTTCTTATTGTCTGTGGCCTTTGCAGTCATCATTTTTACCAGTTCTTGCATTCACTGTGGAATCATATCTAAAAAGAATATCAACACTTAAGCCTGGTTCTCACTAGCAACGCAAGCATAAGCGCAAGCAACATACGCAGACTTGGTAGGGTTCTGCTCATTAGCAGTGCTTGTCTTTTCTCACACCTCAGTGATAAATGCAGCACTGAGTCTGCGTATGTTGCTTGTGCTTATGCTTGCGTCGCTATTGAGAACCAGGCTTTAATAATCCAGCTATGGCCAGTAAATAAACCTTTCAGGAAAAAACTCCAGAAAACAGTAATTTAAATTGAGATTTGAGCAGATAGTAAAATTCTACACTTGTTTACTCCTGCTCCTTACTATATTTTCCTAAATTAAAGTTGCTTTCTTTAATGACTATATATATGAGGACTTTCAGAAGGAAAGGGGTATTAAGAGCTAGTACTGATCGCACACTGTCTGCTAGCCCAAACAAACTAAACAGAAATAACAAAACAATATTGTGCTGGCCAAGGAAACTAAAGGGTTTAATCAAAGAAGACCGTTTTCCTGCACCCAGGTCTCATATATATATATTAAAATAACTCTTAAGATAGATACTAAAGAGTTTCATCAAGCTTAAAAACTTGAATAAAAAATCTGAGTTCCTGATAGGTCTTGAACCTGGGAACTTCCAGAATACTGGTCATTCGCTCTAACCACTGAGCTACAGGGAACTCATGTGATGAGTTAACTCTTAAGATGTTATTTACTTTTGGTCAATAAAACCCTTATTATTCATTCAAAATATATACTCGTTTCTGATTGGCTGAGGACTCCTGGTCAATTCTCCATGACCAGACTTCATCATCCTACAATTTTTTGGCTGTCTCTGACATCATGCATCATCTTAAAACTTTTTTGGTTGTACTCTGATGTCACAGTGCATCTTGTAAACACCCTCTTTAGTAATAATTCAATAAAGAAAAATCAGTTTAATCAGGTTTTTATGTTATATATTTTGAATGAATAATAAAACAATTATTGGATTTGGCTATCATATGATATGAAGAATTATGCAGATTTTGGAGGCTGTTATCTACCTCAGCCTAACAGTCCCTAACCCTAACCCTAACCCTTTGGCAGATAACAGCCACCTTGGTCTGTATAATTCTTCATATGATACTCAGCCTATAGCTTTGGCAGATAACAGCCACCTCAGTCTGCACAATTCTTCATATGATACTCAGCCTCATCCAGTAATTGCTTATTATAATACCTCAAGGGGCAAGATGGTATCACAGGCTCAAGGTTAACAAGGTTCTAAATTCATAGACATTTATAAAATACTTGAGATATAGGTGGATGTAAACATTGTCATTGTGATGTTAATGTGCCAACCATTTTAACAATAGGTTTTGTCACATTGCTTTGTTGGATGATCCAGTAGATTTTTGGTTGGCAATTATTTTAAATGACAATTAACCAAAACAAAATACATCATTGTACACCCACCTATAAGGTGCATGCTGATTGGCTGCCTACCATGTATACACCTATTTCAAAAATTGTTGTTGCAGCCGAAGCAACTTAACAGTCAACACTCCAAGGCCGCAAAGGATTTCGGTAATTTTTCTCATAAATCATGTTTGTAGTAATGATATTTTCCAAAATATTCAGTTTAACACCTGAACTACCACTGCAGCTTGCCAGAAATATATGTCACAAATGCATGCAACCAAAATATGCTCTAGATGAATTAATTTTGAAAAAATTACTGAAACCCTTTGCTGTCTTGGAGTGTTGACTGTTGCCTTCATCTGCGACATTGATTTTTGAAATAGGTGTATATCAGAGGACAGAGACGTGCTCATACCAAAACAGTGAAAAATATTTTATAAAAGCATTATAAAACCATCACTTATGTCTCTGCACTGTCATAGAAACACTCTGTAAGATGTAGAGCACTTGAAAAGCAATAGAAACACTCGGCTACACCTCAAATTCCTAAACTTGCTTTTCTTGTACTCTACATATTCTCTCATTGCATCTATATTACAGTACAGAGACCTGCACCTGTACCGTATTTACTTGTTTTAGTACTGCCCCCAATATTAAACGCTGCCCTCAAATAAGTGCCACTTTATATCCATACAAAACGGTGCTTAATCAAAATATCATCAATAATGAAAACAAATATATACTGCTAGAGTGTAACTCAATTTACATTAGTCTGGGGAACAAATATATACTGCTAGAGTGTAACTCATTCTACATTAGTCTGGGGAACAAATATGTACTGCTAGAGTGTAACTCATAAATAAAATAAATGCTGCCCCCGAATAAGCACCGCATCTGAAACCCAAAAACTTTAATAAGCACCACGGTGCTAAAATGAGTAAATATGGTATTTTGAGGGAAGCACAGGTGGCATGCACTGCTAATGCGTCACCTCTCATCGATGCAACTCAGGTTCAAGTTTCGCTGGGCTCAGTGTCGTATGTGAGTAGAGTTGTTGGTTGGCTCTCTCCTGCACTTTGAGAATTTTTCTCCAGGTTCTCCGGTTTTCCTCCCTTCGCAAAAATCAGCTTTTAAATCCTAATTCAATCTCAGGGCCTAGATGAAAATTGTGCCATGTAACTCTAGTTACCCTACATAAACAAAGTGGTTTATTTTATTTTATTTATTTTATTTATTTATTTTATATTGCTTAAATGTAGAGGCAATGTTTTCACTTATATATAAAATTATTTACCAAAATAGTGAAATATCAAGCCATTTTCCTGATTTGCATATGAAGTATTTTATAGATTCCATGTCATATGACATTAAGAAAAGATTTGGTCTTTGATCTTTTAGCATACCAGCCAAAATGCATGGAATCCTTGTTAAACATTCTATTAGGAATGATAGCAAACCACCTATTATCAAAACCATTTAGTTTCTGGCTGAACTTTCTGATATCTGTATTTAACTTTACTGAAATTTTATCAAAAATAGTACACATAAGAAAAATAATTTAATCTTACCAAAAAAATAATCTTACCAAGAATATACTATATCAATATAGCTAGTTATAAATAGCGTTATTTTTGAAAGGTTTTTAATTCACAATATCTAAAATCGTTAAAAATACTTGAAATATTAAGCTGATTTTTTCATAAACCATAAATAGCTTAGCACATTCATCTCTCTTTTTGGTAAAAATAAGAGTTTAAAAATACATTTTGATAAACTTGGACTAATCTGTAACCTGGTTTATCAAGTAGAAAAGTTATTTTTGCTCGATGTCTAAAACAACTTGGCCAAGAAACGTTTTTTTAATCGAAAACGTATGATCCCTAATTATAGGAATCGTAGACTTAATAGTAACATAATGAATGTATTGTAGTCGTCATGGACACAATAACTTCTGTTATTTGTTATCATTTTGCGGTTAAAAACTTTTCAACTTACGTTTTTTCGGGTTCAGCGAGAAAAATCTTCAGAGGTCAACCACGTCTTGTTGGATTCGTTGGAAAGATTGGCTGTCCTTTCTGGTTCTTTGTCTTTATTCAAAATGTTTACCAAGAACAGCTCACATTCGCTTGGATATCTGATCGGAACAAAGGCTCGGCAAACTGCTCAATTATTCACTTCCTTTTTACTCTTGAGGTGTCTACTTTCTATTGGTTCACTCTGTAAATGCTTATGCTAATTTATGGATAATAAAATTGGAGTTACTTTTGTGGGGTAACGGTTATTTTTCAGTGAATATTCACAGCAAGAGTTTTTATGACACAAAGAAAGCCATGTTGGACGTGAAAAAACGATAGACTGGGCTTAACACAGGAAGCCCACTTTTTTTGTCTTTTTTATTTCCCAGAATTTCTCTTCTCGTTTTCCCTTTTTTTTTTTACAGTTTACATTTTTTTTACTGCCGTTGCTAAGCATGTGTCATACCTAATGAGAAATTGCCTTTTTTCATCGATATCCGCTCTTAGAATACAATACAAATAAGTTCTCTTGAAAATCACTAAGTTAAAGCTGGGGGCGGATTCAGGATTTTACAAAGGGGGTTCGATGAAGTCCTATTAAAGCTCGAGTCGAAATTGTAATCATCCAGACCCTATGCTTATTCACGCCAAGATATTACCTATTCTTAAAACTCTTAAGAGGGGGCGGATATCAATCCAATCCTCTCCCTCCCCTGTATCATGTAAAGTTGAAAGAAAAAGAAAAAGTTCAGCCATGACCGGAGCAAAAATATATTTAATGTACTGGATAGTTTAGCGTAAACATTATCTGAATAATAACGCTGGATCTGTCAATGTGTGAATGAAAAGACCTTTTCTCGAACAGTGGCAAAGCGTTTGACAGAAGTGTATATTTTTCTCGGCATGAAACATGAAAGTCTACGTGATGGGTGGTGCCTATCGATCCTTACTATTTTGAGTAAAAAGCCTTTTATCATACTTTTCTAAAAGTTCATAAATACTTAGTAGTTGAGAAATATGACGTCTCTCGAAGTAAATCTCATGGAAATCTACTTCGCTGGCTCCTTAGTAAACAGGAAGACGTTAGTCACCTGTCTTAGTTATCTGTTTTCAAGACTGGATGCCCTGCAAGATACAATGTGTCCACTTACAGAATTCCTCTAGTTTAGATTCAACGACATTTTGACTTTCGAATTTCTAATTGGTAAAACTGAAATCCAAGAAATATCATTTTGGCGTGTGTTTAATCATAATAGTCTTTATTTGTCTATCTAAACACATTATTGAACAACAGATGTATCCAGTTTACAATTTATAAAAGCATAAATATCATGATAATATATGACATATTAATAAATTATGACGTTATTAAAATTATCTAAAATTAAATAAACACTTATTGATAAAACACTGTTAAAACGTTCAGTTCTTATTCTTGGTATTATAAAAGAATGACCCCTATTTCTTAAAACGCGATCTCTGGTGGGCGGTAAGAGGTGCATGATTAAGAGGATCATTGTCATGAGACTTAATTTCCCAAAGTTTACGATCCCTTTCAGTTAGTATACCTAAAATCATGGAATAACGTTCCCTCGTAAATCCAAATTTAAAGGCCCTATCAAAAAACTTGTCGATACGACTAAGATATTGCCCCAAACTTCTATGGCATAAGTAAAAATTGAAAGAATTAAAGACTTAAAGAGGAGATCTAAATAATCTACAGAGAATCTATAATATTTACAGACGCGCAAAATATATTGGCGGCTGCTGGCCTTAGATAACATTCATTCAAAATGTGTATCCCAGTCAGTTGGACTATCTTCAAATGTAACTCCTAAAAAGTTTAAGATTAGATTTACGCTCAATACGAAATTGCAAAGGAACGGGTTGATCATAGAAACCTTCTGGTTAAATATGCAGATATCTCGCTACGTATACCTGTTGGTAGAAAACTAAATCACACAGATAGTGAGATTGAGGTTAAATCCATTATGGACTGAGCACAAGAAAATCGTATGGGCTTAAACCTTAAGAAAACAGGGGAAATGTTGTGAGAGAGAAATCAAAAAGTCGGCATCGTCGCATAAGTCATCGTCGCATGTCGCGGGCGGGCGCCACTACGGGCACCGCCTCGATATTCTATTTCGTCTAGTTTTACTGATCTTCCTTTTATTCTGATAGGAGATACAGGATCACAAGATTTTGATAAACAAGGTGACTTTATTAACTGATGGTGATTTGAGGTACTGATCTGTAAAAATTGAACTATTTTTAGGCATGGGAACTGTTTCGTTGTGAGTCTCTTCTAATTATGTGGCGCGACGAATTGGCAAATTGAATCCGATCAAGTTATTTTCGTTCGACTTCTAAAAATCATTTTCCTCAGTCTTAAAAATCTCATCACTTCGTTTGGCACTTTCAGATTCCCTTTTAAGAGCAAACACGAGGTCTCAATTCTGTTACTAATAAGTATAAGAGTCCTGAAGGGGGGGGGTCCTAATCCCATTTCCCAGCCCAAAATTTTGCAAAATCCCAGTCCCATTTATGCAAAATCCCAGTCCAAGTTATAGAGTTAGAGTTGAGTTAGAAAAATCCCAATCCCAGTAATGGCTAAATCCCAGTCCCAGTGCATCAAATCCCATTTTCCCAGCCCAAAAAAGACCAATCCCAGCTCCCATTTTACCCCTTCAGGACCCTCAAGTATGACTAGTTCGAATATTGAGTTGATTATTTGAACTTCGAAATTAATTCTCCTGGTGAATTTTGATTGGATCTTTAACGAGTGCCATAAACAGTTAAAAACAAAAATTCCACAGCAGTATAACGTTTGCATGCATTCTGAATCAAAATTTGAGTAGAAAATTAATTTTGAAGTTTGAATAATCAACTCAATATTCGAATAATGAAATCATTAATGGAGTCTAGAGGGGTATGCTTTGAGCCGTTTTGACTGTAAAACAAACGAAATTGTTTCAAATTATCTTGTAGCTTTTTACTTATATAAAGAATGTCCAGTGCGCGAGAAAATTATTCATAGCTCCTTCCCGGAGTTTCGTACAATTCTTTATGATTTGAGCGCGCCAGCGAGGTCAGGGGAAAAAACATTGAAAACTGATCATAGTTTTGGAGAAATACGTCTACTATGTCTAAACAAGAAAAAGCAAAGTTCTGTTATTCAGATATCCCATTTGGTAAATTCATTTACATCCTTCCTTCGCATTTTAATCCACATTTGACAAAACGCTTTTTGTTTTCTGTTCAACCCTTGTATATTTTGTCCCTAACCAGACCCTGACCTCGCTTGCACGCGCTAAATCAAGGAGAATCATGGTTAACTCCAGGAAGGTGCATTAGTGTCGTGGTCTTTTAATGAAGCATCTTTCCGTTGTTTTAAATACGTTAGATGCTCAAAAGCGGAATAGCATGTGCCAAGTCTATGTGGTAGAAACTAAATAGTACTATTAGTGATTATTTATATATGTGCTGCTGATTTCCTGCCGTCTGTTCAGGCAACATTCATCCGGAAATTTTGGTTAGTGCCGCCCTCGTCATTCTTTTTCAAAGTCTTTTTAAAACTTATCCGTATCAAGATAAAAATCGACCAACAAGCTGTGCAGTAGCCAAAAAGTTATTCCCGTGTCATTGATGGTAATCATCTGACGGCTGTACCTCGATAAACATCAGAATATCATTTATTTTTTGTGTATATAAACTCTTTAGTTCCCTAGTTTCTCGCTCACAACTCGTTTACTTAGTTTCTCTTCTCGAAGTCCTTCTTTAGTACTAAAGTAGTGTTTACCAATGAAATCTCTTTTTAAATTTCTGTTGATCGTTTTTACGAGCAGTGTTATTTTACAAACCGCAACTTCACAGTCTGGTACGTTATGTTGGGACAAAAACACATGTACCTGGAGGCCGTGTTTTACTCCTAGTTTTGCAGACACTCCGGTAAGAAACTGACTGTAATTGTAACTGGAACTTGCTGTTGGTCATATCGGATTTTGTGTGAGTGGGAATGGACACGGCAAATTTATTAATTGTGCACCTTATTAATAGGCTACCCACTTCACCTTCACCTTCACCTTCCTACTTCGCACCTCGTGGTGCATAAGGCCTTTGTTATGCGCCTCCACTTCTCTCGGTCCACTGCATCCTTCCTCGCCTCCTCCCATGATTTCCAACCCCCTTCCTCTCTTTCCTTTTCTACCGTTCTCCGCCAGGTGGTCTTTGGCCTTCCTCTTCTTCTTCTCCCTTCGGGGGCCCATGTCAAAGCGGTTACATTATCGCTGTTCTTGTCTTTCCTAAGTATATGGCCTATCAATAATTTCCATCTTCGTCTCTTTACATCCCTACTCAAAGGCTCCATCTCCACTCTCTCCAGTAGCTCTTTTGTACTAACATGGTCCTGCCATCGCACCCCCAGCATCTTTCGTAGGCATTTGGTTTGTAAAACATCGATTTCTTTGTCATCACTTTTGTTCATCTTCCATGTTTCGCAACCATGCAACAATATCGGGACTACCAACGTTCTGTAAAGCCTCAGCTTTGTCCTTCTTGTGATACTTTTAGAGTTCCAAATTGCTTTTAGTCTGACAAATGCACCTCTTGCTTTCGAGAGTCTGTTCCTTAGATCTTTCATCCCTCCACCTTCTTTGCACACTTTAGCTCCTAGGTATGTGAATTCTTCTACTTCTTCAATATTATCTCCATTTATTGTGGTTTTCTCTTGATTCTTTGCACTAATCTTATTTATCTTTGTCTTTTCCATACTGATCTTAAGTCCTACTCTCTTAGATTCTTCATTTATTCTTTCTGTTTTATTTTGCATCTGCTGTCTGGTAGAGGAGATCCTCTTGATCCTCTACAGCACACTCAAAGTCTTCATAAAATATCTTAACCATCTTTATGGTCTTCTCTGGGATTCCATATTTTCTCATTATAATAATCTTAGCAAGAATTTTTGCTACGATAGATAATAATTTTATGCCTCTCCAGTTCTTGCAATCTTTCATATTTCCTTTCTTTGGCAATTTAATGATTAACACTCGTTTCCAGCTCTTAGGAATCTGCTCATGCTTCCAAATTTTACTCATAAGTTGGTGTACTTTCTCGTTCGCGACTTCAACATCCGCCTTCAATAACTCAGCTGTTATAGAATCAACTCCTGGTGATTTTCCATTCTGTAGCCTCAACAAAATCGAATAAATTGAATAATTGACACGAAGAAAATATGATAGTGGTAGTGATCGCGGTAGTGCGGTGTTGATAGTTGTGTTAGTGATCGTGGTAGTGATCGTAGTAGTACGATAGTAATGGTCCATATTCACGATATCCGCCACGTTTCTTGTCTCGTTGTGATGCTAATCTGAGTCACTTGGTTTCCGAGGGCCGGGCAAACAACTTACAATCATGAATCGAGGATCAATTTTAACCGCTCCCAAAACATACTTTCGCACGCTTGGATAATATTTGTCAAATAACGGAATGTGATCTTTGGAATTTGCCGATTTTTGTAAAAATATAGTTGTTCTTCCAATGTTTGCCCCCTGGAAGACCTCATGGCTAATTTGCATTACAATATGAAAACCATCATGACGGCTGTCGTGAATATGGTCTATTGTGGTGGTAGTTATCGTGGTAGTGCAGCGGTGGTGCGAGTGGTGGTGCGGCGGTGGTGCGGGTGGTGGTGCGGGTGGTGGTGCGGGTGGTAGTGTAGTAGGGCTGTCCACAAGTTGCTCCAAAATGTCAAAAAAGTTGCTCATAATTTCCCAAAAATTTGCTCAAAAGATCAAAACGTTGCTCCAAAGTTGCTCCAAAATCTTGTTAACATAAATGTACAATATTTTCTTGGCATTTGCAGCCAATTTCATTAAACATCACAGCATGTTCGTCCGCCATTTTGCAACCATTTTGCATTTTACAACCGCTGACCACCTGAATCTTTTTTTGCAAATTACCACAGGTAAACCATGCTATACAAAGTGTATTAAAATGTTGTCAAAAGTTGTAGTGATTGTGGGTAAAGTGGTAATGGTAGCGGTAGTGGTGCTGGTAAAGGTATAAGTAGTATTAGTGTTAGTATGATAGTGGTATTAGTGGCATGATGGTGCTAATAGTAGTAAAAAAATCAAATAATCAAAAAAAAATAAACATAATAATAGATTGATATAATGATTAACTGTTCAATTACATTTTTATAGGAAGAAACCAACCGCAGATTTCAACATCAAAAAAAGATTAAAGACTCACATATGTCATGTGCAGAAGCAAGGGCTAGATATTGTCATCACTGACGTCACAGTAACCATGGCAACCACTGTTACTATGGTTATGGTTATAGAATGGAAACCAAGGATACGATCAAAGCTAACACAGCTAACTTAATGATAAATTGTAGGATTGAATCAGAAAACGTAAAATAAAGATGGAAAACAATATATTTTTATTTGCGCTGGTCACTAAAAATATTTGAAAACGCTGACAATGGATATAATTTGGGTCGAAAATTTATTGTGTCTTGATTTGCTTATACTTATGACGAATCAATCACTAAAGCGGGAAAATATATGCCCACAATGTTTGAATACTGGGAAGCCATTTGAGAGTTCGAGTTAGCCCACCAATCACAATGCTCGAGTACTGGGAAGCCATTTGAGAGTCCACGCCAGCCCACCAATCACAGTGCTTGAATACTGGGAAGCCATTTGAAAGTCCGGTGAAGTCTGTTTCTTTTACACAAAGCTCGCTCTAATCATGTCAGAGTTTTTGAGCTATTCAAAAGTTTTGGTTATTGAAAACTTTTACTCTAGAGATGGGTTGGGGGGAGGGGGAGGAGAAGAGAGGTACTTTATATTGAGCGCGTAAGCACGTAAAAAGAAAAATATTTCGGTCCCTTGGGGGGGAGGGGGAGGTGTGTTTCGCCAATTTCTTCAGCAGGATCTACTACTCGATTTCAATCCATTTTACCTTGACCATTACATCACTTTGCAATAATAAAATAGAAACTCAATCTAACTCATCTCATTCGTGCCAGGACCAACGAACTATCAGCCAACGATAACCGGCTTGGAATTTTATTGAAGGAAGTCAGTGCCTTATCGGGTGTTCGAAGTCCTGTCTGCATCAGATTAGATATTGTTGTTATGAACAGGGAGTCAAGTGTTTGTAGTTGTTTTATCGTCGTCGTCTTTCTGCTCATAGCCTCAAGGTAATAATCAGTCAAAATTTATGATCACAGTTTTTGGGAGAATCATCATTACTTTGCACTCGAATTTAAATCGACTTACAAGAAGAGACATTGAATTTCTCCAATCTTTTCGTATAGATTTTATACGTCTATCGAATTAATTTTAGAAATCTTTTTAATTGAATCTGACACTCCTCCACTGAGAACCATGCGAAGAGAGGCGGGCCGCCAAATGACAAACGGGAAAGAATATTGACTATTCCGAATGCATTTTTTTTTCGAAAGCCAATCTACAAAGATAACAGGGTTTTCTCAGCATCGAGAACTAGAAGACAAGTCCCAGGGAGATTTTTACGAGTTCGCGTGGTTTCTTAAACTTCGCGTGACTTCTGAGGCTTCGCGTGACTTCTCTCTCTAATTGAAAGTAAAAGTAACCCGAGTGCTAATATTTGATCGAAATCATTGCGTAAATTCTCTGTTCTTTTCAAAGTTCTCAGCGTTGAAGTGTACTTTAGGATTATACTTGAATAAACATCCTAGTTGAACCTAAATCCAGTTCATTGCTTTGATGATTTAGGTCGAAATATTCTGCACGTTGTTCAATTCTCTTCTTTTTCGCCAGCTGTTAAAACGCTTCAGGCAACCATGAGCTTCGTTTTTATTTGTTTTCAAAGTTATTTAAGTCATTAAGTTAGTCTAGCCATGTAGAATAACAACAAACAGCCAGAAAGCCAGGTTGAAAATCCATCTCGAAAACGGGGCAAGAATGCAAGGTGAATGTCACTCTTATGACTTTAAAACAACTTTGTAACTAACGTTAAGTCAAGTTCTTGATGGACAAGCAATGAAATGTTAGTCTTTGAATGATAAGAATTTTATCTGCCTAGACTGATAAATAACTCATGTTTTTGTTAAAACGTTCTGATGTTCTGAATTATATCAAGACTCACACAGATTTCTCACTTTCTCAAAATACCACGAAGTGCCTTTCATATGAAAACGGGACACAAAAATGATTGAAGTAGTTCCAGAAGAGCAAGGCTTTTTTATTGCATTTTTGGGGGACTAAAAATAGCTGGAAGAGAACCTAGGTCGAGGTAGGAGGAGAGAAGGATGCCTCATTTGCGTGCAAGACCCTCCTTCATAAAAAGGTTAAATATTGTGGTGTTCCATTACAAGCTTATTTTAAAAGAAACAGTGCTTTTGCACTTATACATCACGTCCAGCTTGCCTCTGGCTTTTCTGAACTCTTCTTGACATTTAAGGTTGGACGACAAGCCGACACGAAAATCAAGAATGCCAACAATATTTTCAAAATCAAGCCATAAAACTGACAAGATTATTTTTTTAGTTATTTCAGTTGTAACACTAGCCGTTGCTATGTTCCATTATGACAGTTGCTATGATTGTTGCCATGTTACATAAGTGGTTGCTATGCTACAAAAGTGGTTGCTATGTTGCAGGAAGTGTTGCTATGCAGACGTCGTTGCTATGTGCTACGTTGTCGAGCCGTTGATATGTTAATATCCTAATTATCCTGTTTATTTTCGACTTGCATTCTTTTCTTGAAAATAAAATGATTGCAAAGAGTTGATTACATCTCAGTCAGATCTTATTAGTCAGAAAATTCAGGAAAAGCCATGCAAACTGAAAAAGTTCTCTCCCCAAACTTCCTCGTCCCCAAAATACACAGGGCCGCTAAGCAGGCTAAACATCGCCTATCTGCGAGTTCCGGCTACTCAAACTCCAAGTATCTCATTTATGTACATACAGCTCAGCTGAAGAGTAAAATTGTGATAGGGTTAATTCTCCAGGTCGAATACTTCAACTGTCTGGCAGCAGGTTATTTTTAGCGGGATATTTTCAACACTTCTGTCTGCTGACAGCTGCCCAGTGATTATCAGTACTTCTTGCTTCATCAAATCAACAGTTTCACTGTAAAGACACACAGTGACATCTTACCCGCCGTCACATTTTCAAGCAAAAGTTCCGGCCGACATCCTCAGATTGTTGCAGTAAAGATATTTCTAGCACCATAAATATTCTCTAGAATTCTAGTATTTTTGGTTGTGGTTAGGGACGTGAGTGTCAAGTATCTTCACGTTCCAATCAGCTGTTGTTTGACGGCCAACGAAGCAAAAAAACGAATGTCATACTGAAATACAGATTACAGATGAAGTACATACACTTTTTCCGAAGTGCCGAGAGGAACAGTTAAACGTATCTTCTCATTCTGCTGTTAGTCATGGCTGGAAAACTTTCCATCGCAAAATGAGCGGCGTGTCAATTGAAACTGAAAATCTAGAAGCGGTTTGAAATTAATGCATGATAATGTAATAGTCCGCAGTGCACTGGTTAGTATTCTTTCGTCTAAGCCTAATAAAGGGATAGAGCAATTTATTAATAGCCGTGTTAGTTAAGATAGGGTATTAAAATGTAAACTCAAAAGAATCAACTCCAAAAAATTCTAGAAAACTACGGCACGGACAGTTATTTCGCGATTAAGCTAGAGGGATTTCTATAACCACCAGAATTTCGCGTCGATATCAACATATAAATTTCAAGTATTTTTGAAGTATCATAAAGAGAACAGAGAAGAGTACACTACGAGAAGCCCTGAATGTTAAACCATCCTGAATATGGTGAAAACAAGGAACACAGGCCTCAAGAGTTTTTGCCACGAGAAATTGCAAACGGTTCGATGGGCTCCTATATATGAAATATGTTTGTGAGTTACAAATGAGTCGCCTGTTGTGATATTTTCAAGTCTTCATTTTTAGAGAGAAAAAATCGAAGAAATAGACAATAAAGACATCATTGGCAATGTTTATGGCAAGCAATATTAGGTGACCTGATGACCTTTTGATGGTGGGTTCCCAGAAGCTTTTTGTTAAGATCACGAAAACTGAAAGATTCACGCGATACACCGAGTGAGAAACAGAACCACAAAACAGCTAAAATTGATGGAAAATAAACATGTTTACGATAGCTGCGGTGTTTGGGACAGCTTAGGAGACTTTTTCGACACGTTAAGTTTTTTAAAACAGTTGATTCTTTTCGTTAATGTAAAGCGCTGTTATTCCAACATCAGGCTAGAATGACAGGTCAGAGAGCGATGATCTCATACTTGCTCAGTTGTCAAAAAATCAAAGGAATCGTTAAACTAATTTTCTTGTCCTTCTTCTTTCTCACCTAATAACTCCCTAAATCTAAACCACGTAACTGATTAATTAATTCTCATTAATTAAGCTTTATTCAAGAGCATAAGTTATACTCTGCACGTATAAAGTTCTACAAGATCAAGTTTGGATTGCTGTTATTTTGATTTAAACTTTCATCGCTTTGGATTTCAATTCATTACACCCTGCATAAAAAGAGAAAGATCTGATTCAGCGAACGTGAGCGTTTGAGAAGCACGAGTCAAGGTCGCTAAGAACAATCCTTTACTGATATTAATTAGATGTGCAGAATTGTTTTGATTTTAAAATCGAATAATCTGCTAAAAATTTCTTTATTTTTATTTTCTTTCTCTAACTTTTTCATTAAAAACCTTACAAATTGATTAATCCACTTTGAATCACTTATAAATCTAAGAACACATTTCTCACTTAAATTGATTTTAATTTAACCGAATCGAAGCCTATTCCGATCTAGGCGTGGTCTTTAGCCCGAGTACACGCTACAAAGATCATCCCTTTGGTATATGAGATATTTGCCAGAGAAATCAATCGCTCCTTTTCATTTAGCATCAATTTATCCTCAGCGCAAGGCTAAGCTAGTGGGAAAAGGCTCTCGTATCCACCCAATATAACCTTTGCCACAAGGTGCGCAAATTGACAAGACTACTACAAGTGGTCTGTTGCTCCTACTGCTTCTTCAATTATTGATAGTTCATCTTAGTTCTAATGAATTGGTAATGCAGGGCAATTTAACGTTTAGAATTGTCTTCCATTGCAGACCCTTTTCTAAGGAATACTGTGCAGTTAAACGCTATATCGCGCACACCACAAACCCTTAGCTTCGTGGGATCAACTAGCCGGTGGAGTGGATAATTTCTTTGTCTTGATATCAATAATTTGTATATATTCTTAAATGACAAACAAACACCATTTTCAAGGGTGTTACAAGATTGAGCGCGTCATTCAAATAGTTAAAACTATTTTTCAAGCGCTGGAAACGAGTGTGGTGGCGCTAATCGAACTGAAGCAAAACGTTATGAAAGAAAGAATCGAATACGCACCCGATACACCAACAATCCGGAAGAAGGCCATTAAAAATACAAACGGATGTACAAACTTGATATTTTCAGTCTTTAATAATAAAGTACAGCTTTAAGGTGACTGGCTACTATTGAATCGAGTTTCTGTGCCCACAAGCATGCGCGCGCATAATTTCCACCGAATTGCCATGGTAACCATCGGAATTTTACTGAAAAAGATTGAAGAACCATACGTGTTTTGAACTTCAAGAAGGTAAAAACCTCAAATTTTGCAC
>JAAAQI020202771.1:0-21124 GCA_011800005.2 Stichodactyla mertensii
ATGTGGCCGCCATTTTGAATTTGATCGCGTTTGTTATATAAACAAAATCATCCAGGCGTTCCTCGCTCAGTTAAAAAGCTCGAGCGCGCGCGCAGAAAGGATGCGCAGAAACAATGCCCATGAACGTCCTTAAGCGGATAGACTGGCAACCTTAAGCTTCTGGAAGCTTGTGAGCAAATGAGACAGCCGTTGGTTTTTACATCCCACGAACTGAAACTGAAGTTCGTTATTAAAAAAAAAGGACAAATAAACAAAGAGGTAACAGGTTTTGATTGGATCGTTGTAAAGTGTCGCTACTCGAAGGTTTTTTTTGAGCCACATTTGCTTGTGTTTCGAATTCAGTAAATTGGTTTTCTAAGGAAGGATATAATTTCTGCAGATGGTTCGCCTTTGTTTTGTTTACCAGGATAATTCAATTTTGCAATGAAATATTGTTTTGAATAACCGAAATAAATTTTAAAGCTATTTGTTCTTCCACTCATTCATTTTCCTAGGTCTTGAACTAAGTTTTATATTCTTTTTCAACACACACTTTTTAACTATCTCGTATCTTTCGTTGCGGGGGACCAACAGTATTTTCCCTTAAGAGGATTTTAAGGACCATGTTTAGAAGGCTAACGACTAAAGCAGACAGAGCATGATAAATGAGTCTTTGTCTCGCTCAATTTCGTTTTTCATTGTTGATTTTCTGCCTGCTTATCTTAGGCAATTAGATTTTGAGCAATGAAAGACAAGGACGCGATGGAAAGTTTGTCATGCCTTGTCTAAGCTTGCTGGCTCGTCCACAGTTGGATATTATCAGCTTATCTCGTAAAAAGCGATGTTCAGATAAGATCAAGTGTTAATTTTTAGTCATCACTCTATGGATTTTGGCAGAGGCAGACGTTCAAGAAAAATGGCGATTTATTTACAAGACCAACCGTGCAGACATTAGCAGATACAGTTAAACTTCATTAATACGGCCATTCTTGTGGCTGACAGCTTAAGCCGCCCATAAGTTTAGTATCGTGACTTTCACAGCGAACGTGAACATAGACATGCCGTTAAAATGCGACTAGATATTTTTATTCTGGTGCAACGATGGCTATTCCTATCTCCCTTTATTACGACAAACATTACCCGCTTTGGTGACTTTACCACCCACGGTATTCAAACACAGCTCCTTCGAAGCATATGCCAGGCCACACCTGTCTTATCCGATCGTAATCTGGCGTGGCCGCAATAAAAAGTTTGAGGGGTCTATAATCTCATAAATCTTCGAGCTTACCTTTCCACTAGACTTTGAATACAGTCAGCAGAATAGTGAGGATTTGGTAGTTCGGTCGAGGAAATACAAGCAGGTCTTAGGGGCCGTACTACGTAGTCACCTAAGAGAGGGTGCATCCAGCTATTCTCTTTGAACCATGCGACTACAATCTCTTTGCGTTCGAAGTAAAGCTTGAGCTTTGTGAAGTACTCTAAGTTGCCTTTCTCGAGGAATTCTCTGCAAGAGTTGAATTACATAGATGAGTGAATAGTGCCGGCGTTGAGCAATGCCCTACTACACTAGCTCGAGTACTCAACGTAGAGCGGTTTTCGTACGAGTGGGAAACGTACGGTACTGACTTACAGCACGTTCACGGTACGGTATGCCGTAACACTGGAATGGCTTCCCACTGTCTTTGTGTGAATCATCCAATCCTGACGCGAAGTTACAGCTACGGTAAAGCACAGTACGTCTACGAATTTGCTGTATCGTCTCACACTCATACGAAATCCGCTCTAAAAAAAAGTATCACCCGGCCTTGGAGTTCCTGATTTCAGGGGAATAAGGACCCATTTTAATTGTGGTAGGCGACCCTAAATCAAGGAAGTGACTCTTGTTTTTGGTGTTTTGGAGCAAAAAGAAGACTTAGAGATCTTGTCCCCTAGCACCGGGGTCGACTGACAGAGCAGAAAAACCGTTTTTGGCCTTTCGTTTTATAAGGACATCGATCCGTTTTAAAGCTCAATATTTTTTAAACAAGCTCTTTCGGGGCCAAAGAACAAAATATCAAATGTAATCAAAATTCAATGAATGCGGTTTAGAGATATAACGCCTTGTACTTTGAAAGGGGTGATATTTTGATCAGCAGAAAAACTGACATTTCCGTGAATATCTCCAAGCAGCTTTACTCTAGTTCCACAAGATTTTGTCACAAGTTTGGAGCAACAGTGAAACAAATAAAACACTTATAGTTTTGGCATATCACTCCCGGTAAATTTAAAAAATCGTGAAAGTAGCAGCCTTGTCGTTTTTCTGCTCTGCCGGGTCGCCTACCATCATGCAAATGGTCCTAACAAAGCATTTCGTTACGACATTCAAATCCAACTCGTTAAAACGTCTTCTCTTTCTTTTTCATGAGACAAGTAGTAACAAGACAATACACCGATAACCGTGTGCCAACTATAGTGACATGACTTCCTTTGCCATGGCAACCGGTACTCACGCAACACAATCAGCACATGTATGCATTTACAGACAGAGGAACAAGCAATATGCTCTCACGTCCAGCTCAAATCTAAAGATTTTTTCCAAATATCCATTGGTTTCTCACAGTACTCAAAAAAAAAAAAAATGATTAGTCAACACACTATCACGATTTTGTTACTGACATGCTGCCCAACTCGTACACCTAATACCAATGTTTTGAGACTGCTGCCTCAGGCTTAGCGAAACTGAAAATGTTCTAACTTTCACTATTCTTAAAACACATTATCAGTGGTGTACGAGTGATAAATTTGAAAGAAACCGCCCTTCTTTCAGCACGTTTAGGGGAGACAAAAATCACAGACATTCGACTCGAGGCGCATTAACGAAAGTAAAATTGGCTACAAGCAAATTTTACAAGAATAGTTAAGACTGATAAGCATCCTGCCTATAACCCAAAGATGTACTCAAATAAGCCCCTAGATTGGGTTGCCAGACTATTTCTATATATATGAAACTTCAAGAACTAGACTTACTGGCAGTTGGGACTAATTGAAGCCAATACTATCGAAAAGGACCTTATCAATAGAAAAGACCGTCAAGCAGAGTTGACTGACAATATCCTTCCCGATATCGCATCAAGAGGCACCTTGTATATTAAACCAATATAATGAATAGCCATTATTCTTTTGTGATATCAGAGCTAATTGAGAATCAAACAAATAATCTGCCAAACAACGAGAGTGGGGCCGCGAGTGGTGCTTTGTGAAGGACGATTACGTGATGTCGTGACGTTAAACACCTTACCTAATGGTGGATAATTGCAGTCACATTTCTTCACGTTATCGATGATTAGTGCGTTAAAAGTGAACGTCACTTTCAAGGGTTATAATATTCGTTGATTTTTCGCGGTCTCCTTAACGCCAGAGAAACACTCATCTTTCGTTAAAAATTTCCCTTTCTAAGCTTTTGAAAATAGTCTCACAATTAACGCAGTTGAACATAAAAATATTTGTAGTTAACTACTGTTTCTCTGTACGTTCGAAAAATACATTCAAGTGAAACAAAAGTGAAAAGGATTCAACTAACTTTAGAAACTTTAGACAAGTAACACAGTCAGAAATACACTATGGCAAAGCACTTGAAAAACATATGCTTCAAAACTGACCAAAAATATGCTCATTACATATTTTTTCGGTGACTCAATCATTATTGGATTAGATATTAATGCAGCAATACAATTATACTCAAAACAATGCCAAAAGAAAGTATGTATAATACTGGCTACTCCTGTAGTGCCTACCTACTGTAAAGTAGGTGCATGAAAAATGTACTCTAAAGATGAAAAAGGCAGTCAGTAAACTACAAAGTAGTAGATTATGAAAACTTACTTGCAGTATCTATGCTCTCTGACGACAGCTGATGGCCGATGCTCTTTCCTGTAAGCAGTGTCCTTCCTATTCTGCCATAACCATACCTCATGCAGTCGTTCAATATAAGGCTTGGCTTTGCTTAGGAAGTGAGTCAGTGTTAGCTCTACCTCTTCTGCAATTGGTGCTAACTACAACAGCAAGGAAAAAACAACATTAATATGAAATGTGGTTAAATAGATGGATAAAATCTATTTAGGCAGTAATGAGTTGGTATGCAGAGTGACCTTGCATAGCACAGTAATGAAAACAATACTAAGAATGTTTTTAGAACTATCAATTTTGCAATTTTATAATAGGAAAGTTTAAACATTTGAAGATTTTAAAACTACTTGCATAATAAACAATAAAAGAAGTCATATCTTTGTAACTATTAATTTTCATTTTCAAAAATCTATCTATTTATGTCTTACCTCTCTGTTGACATATTTCAAACAATGTCGATAGTCCTGTGCGACCATTTCACCCTGTCTTGGTGGCCATAATTTGATACTTTTAGCATCTAGCCAGTTTTTAAAATAACCACAGAACTCAGCATAGGCTTTCACTGTTTTGAAACCTCCTTTTAGCCGTCCATCTATGTATTTTGTCGTAATCTGAGTAAAAAGTAACTTATAAGAACATGACAAAAATATAAAGACTGAATCAAATACGGCATCATCTTTATCAAAAATTTAGTTGATCAAAATATATTTTATCCAGAAATGCATTATCACTGTCAAGCCATTCTTTATATACTTAAATCAAGCATACATTAAGTAGGCTATTATACACCTATTTCTAAGAACATTGTCACAGCCAAAGGCACCAAGCAACATGTTGGGACAGAAAGCAAATTCTTGGTATCATATTAGCCAAGTTTTCAGGCACACATCTGAACTTCCAGCATGCCACATATTGTAAAGACTAAAATGACTGTCTCAGAATAGATAATCATACTGAAAAAAATCACCCAAAGGTTTTTGCTGTCTTGACTAATGTTGCTTTTGGCTGTGATGTTTTTTTGTAAATAAGAATATCAATCATCTCAGTTTAAAGAGTCAAACACTGCCAGTAGTGCTTCTACCTCTCTAAACTTAAGGCTTTTCAATTCAATTCTATAACTGAATATATTAAATATATTTTGGAAGAAACAAATATAATGGTTTAAAAACATGTTCCCTGTGAGCAGAGTCCCATTTCCTCTTGCCTGCCAACAAATGGGAAGGGTGGTCCTTTGCTTTCAGGGAAACCATAACCTTGATTATGAATTTGACACTAAAGTATTTCAATGAAGAATTTTCCTTTCAGGTTTCTTATTTCTTGTAATGTGTAGACAAAGCTTTTTTCTAGATCTGCTTCTAAACTCATTTATTTACAATTAAAGGAGATTTACTTGAAAACCAATTATGTTTAGCAAATGATCCCACTTATATTTAACATCCTAACACTTTACAAGAAACAAACTCTCTAGTTTGAGTATACTGACAAAACTACAAAAACATAATTGTATTTTTCCAAATATTAACTTGATCTCTTTTGACATTTACCTGATGTAGCATATAATTGTGAGTAGTTGGTCGCATGTGTTCTGTTAGAGCTTTGAGTGCCTTGTGATTGCCCATTTCTCTGTCTTCTAGATACTGATACCATTTCTGTTGCCGCGATGAGTGAAGAGAAAGTTGGTAGTGTTCTTCTAAAGCTTGTCTATTTCTCAGACATCTCTTTAGGACATAGTTCTGCATGGGAATAATTCCCCCATGCTTTTTAACAAATATTTTGTATAATGTTCTCCATTCATAATAGCTAGAAGGATAATCTGCTTCTTGGTGTTCATTGTGGTCTAACAAAATAAAACAAATAAAAACAGATTAGGGCTAAAGTTTTAAAATCATTGAAACTATAAATGTGGTTGTAAGTGAAGCTGAAAAAGATAAGCTTATTGGTAGGGAATAATTTGTGTAAACACTTTTGAAATAACATGTTCAAGAAATAGCATTCATCTACCCTAACATGTTCAAACTCTTGCACCATCTCCATGGAAATGGACAATCTTTGTTTTAATACAAAAAATACAAAGTCTGGCAATGCTAATAAGAAGCTCCCTATCAATTGCAATCTTGTCATATTTCCCATTAAACTATACATGTATGATGTATCATATTTTGCATCACACTTGCATATTTTTTTTTTATTGGTCCATTCTAAGAAGTTATAGAAATGTTAAATGTCAATCAGCCCATAATTGAGTAAAACCTTCAATTTTTATTGAAAGTAAAGAGATTTAGGAAAGAATTGTAAGTTCTCAAATTTAGACCTACCTTGTTGGGATTCTTCATAATGTGTTTCCAGACATTTATCCGTCAAACCCCAAATAGACTTTGCTTGACTAGGTGTTAGATGGCTAACACTATGTGATGGAGGCTCTGAACTAAGTAGATACCAAACTATGACAGACGTCTTGAGCTGACTTACAGGACGGAAGAAGTTGTGATCATTCTTGAGAATTTCAGCTTTATAAAACATTTCATATAGATACAAATAAGAATATTCAAGCCATTTTACATATAGTCCAAAATCAACCTGTCAATAAAAAAAGAGAGAAATGTGAGCAAGGATAACAAGAAAAACTAACAGGTTAGAAGAATTGTACTGCAAATGAAATTTTAAAGTGCCATAAATTAGTCATTTAAACTAGTGGGTGGGAGGGACTTTTGGTTCCTCTGCCCTCAGAACAAACCTGAACATACAGCTCATTAGCGCATTGGAAAAATGGCGACTCTGTAACTGAAAGCTTGATAGATAAGCATGAAAATATCAAATTTTATATTATTCTGTCCCCAATTTTACCTGTGCCAGACATTTTTTGAAATGTAACTCTCTGTAGTTATAAATAGATAGCATAAAAGCTTTGCAATATGTTCTGCAGACAACATAAAAATAAACTAAATATAATATTAAGATTGAATTCTTACTCTAGAATCAAGATATCTTGTCTAAAATTTCTATGCATTATTATTCCCTTTCATAGTCCCTTTGAATTCATAATAAAATCCCAAAACAAAAGGGAAATTCTTTGATGCATGACCCAGTTGATTTGCAAACCAATAGTTTTAGCATAATTCAGAAACACCCTATAGAGGGCACACTAGCTGGAAGTGTGGAGTTTTCCAAGTCATCTACATTCTTCATTGAGCTCTTACTTAACATAGATAAAACCTGAATAATTTTGGCTTCCAGGATGTGTTCTGCCATGCAATACACGGGATAACAATGAACTGAATACATTCTAGAATTTCACTCTGCTAACCAAATAGTTATGATAACAAGCCACAATTTTAAAGTTTTCCGACTGGACATAATTTAGCACCACAAACTTACAAAGGGAACAGTCTATTGTGAAACAGCTGCATCATAATAATCTATTTCTCCCTTAGTTATAAGTCCCTCTAAAACGTTTCTAGAAACGAAGATCTTTTAATTTGAGAAATAAACTTATAAGAGAGCAATGTACGAATTTGTTCCAAGGAAAAAGAACGGTTTTGAACGATTTCTGAACCGCTTGGGTTGATATTTTCGTGTCTATGCAGGGATAACATACATTTGCATGTGACAAAACCTTAATCAAACCCTATCAGTAAACGAATTTGCAAAGCCCAAGACATTGGCTAAAACTTGTCAATAAGCAAAAATAGTTGATTTCCTTCTTGTAATAAAAGTAGTTTAGATGAAGGGAGGGTTACTGAAGGAAGTGACGAAGGATGTTTTCAATGGGTAATAGGAACAGCTGGGAAGGCCGGGTGAGATCGAAACAAAACCCAAACTCTGCGATAATATCGCCTATATTCCGCCTTCAAATGGCATCAATTTATTTATTCATGATTTTTCAAAAGTTCTGCACGGTAAATTCTCATCCAAAAGGATTTGAAAGCGTTTGCGCATTATCGCGATAGGAGATGCCTCGGATGGAGTATGGTTGCGGGGTTCTCGAATCTCGGTCGTATTGTGTGACTCGATAGAACAAAAACAAAACATTCCATTTCTAAGTTCGATGTGTGTGAAGAAAGCTACACTTTTCAGGAATTAGTTTTACGTTCGTTTACATGTACGGGAATAAAGAATTATTCGTTTGTTTTGAACAGAGTTTTGTGATATCAGTGGGTTTTACCCCAAGTCGGCAAATGAGTTAGCTCCCGTAAGCTTAAGTTTACTTCGAATCGAGAGAATTATTTGGTGGTCTTCAGTGCCCCAAAGCCCAAGTCCTTTGGTTCTATTTACACAGAGAACAAAACAGAAAAGCCTATGAAGAAACAAAGCTCCAATTTCTTGGCAGCTTAGATATTTTGAATAATAAATTAGAGGTTGCTTCCTGTGCGAAGAAAGGTACTGATGGGAGGGACCGACTCCCTTGTGCTACGGCGCTTTTAAATTTCAAGGAACTGGTGTTTTAACGCCCTTAAGAACTATATCTTCTTTCTGCTACGTCTTAAGCATTTCAAAATACAAAGGACTTAAAGAGTTATCCATAAAATATGACGACCATTGCTGGTGGGGGAACAGAGCCACATGGCATCTTAAGTCGGAAACGCAATGTTTGAGCGCTTTGTGCTCGAAAATCCAGCGCCAGAATTTGTCAGCTTACAGTTACATGAAAGAAAGATTATTCTTTCTTGTGGTGAGAAACACAAGGAAGATCGGTCGCCTGGAAAAGAACTAAGAATATCACCTACGTACCTTACATCGATGACGCCATATTAGATCCGAAAGACAGAGTCGATGGAAAAGCCGACAAGTCTTGCTTAGCGTTATAAGGCTCCTAAAGTCTAGATATTCCAAAATAAGCACCAGAACTTCTTCACTTAAATGAGTCAGTAAAGATGGTGGTTGAATAATTCTTGAAGCCATCTCATCGGGTTGAAATATCCTTGTATTGGTAGGAACATGTAGTCTGTGAGACGGAGTGAAAGACAAGGGTGAAAGAGTTCTTCTATTTGAACATTCACTGACTATTTTCTTCGCCTTTGGTGGCCCTAAACTCGAGTCCAGCATATTCCTTTGTGAGTTCGACCTCAAATGAATTTGCTCCTTTGGGGCTAAAAGGTTTAGATAAATAGCAAACGATAAGTCAATCCTGCTTTGCTAATGACTCAATATCTCTCAGGCCAAGAATTGAGCTTTGTTGTTTTTATATTCCTTTGACACGTGCATTTCCCGTACCACCACGCATGCGTTACCTGCAGGATGACATGTTTTGAACCAATCAGCGTTGGCGGCGCGTGTTTAGAATTCTTTGTATGTTGAGCGGGTTGTGCTAATAAAACATAATTACCACTACTCTTACACGGAACACAAATCACTCGACAAAGGATCTAGAACCTTAAATTCAACAAAGCTATCAACCTTAACGAGGCTGTATGCTGCTCGTCAACTCTTGAGCCAATCGCCATAGTGATTTATCAGATCTGCCTCAAGAAAGGACAAGACAAAAAAAGGGCCGCAAACGCAATGTGTCAAGCACCTCGGTTCGAAACATAATCCTCTTTTATGATTTATTTAATTTCGCTTCGGTTTTTTATCGAAAGCCAAAGATGGCCTCGAAGTTTAGCTTGTGGTTAAGTTCAAATTCGATGCGCCTTTTTACGCAAGGTGAAACTAAGGGTTTCGTTTCGAATGGCTAAAAACCGGTAGAGCGAGTCGAAGAACATGGAACGTGACAGCCAACAGAGTTTACGAATTGCGTAGTAGCTCGCCTACTCGTTAAACCTTATTTCTTCTGCTGTGTGCCTTTGTTATATCATAATTCAACTTCCTTCCGAGTTCATCAAAACCGAAAAATGTAAAAAATTTAGGGGCTTTCGTTTCGCGTAAGAAAGGACCTTGGTGTAGCATCATGCTGAAAAGTCGTGCAAGCGACAAGCTGAATGCTTCTCTGTACAAAGTCAGTCAAGTGAAAGGAGTCTAATGATTAAAATAGCGTAAGCTCTTATCTTAAGAGGCTCAGAAAAGATAGATGCATATTCAAAAGCCGTATACATCGCAAGTGTAATTGAGCGAGCTAGCGCAAAAGGCCATTACTGTGCCACATAAATGAAGAACCACAACAATACAAAATGCTCGGGGTCTCCTGAATGACTGATGTCAGTACAGTAGTAAAGTGTCCATATATGAAGAGAACAGTCCTAATAGCCAAAACTGTTGGTACCTAAATTCTCAACAAGGAAAACGCAGTGCCATGGACACAAACTCTTCAGGCCGCTCGTAAGTAAATACTGAAAATGATGTGGAATTTAAAGAGCTTTAAAACGCAAGCACTTTCGTGTTGTAACAGGCCAATGAAATGTCACGGTGCTGTCTATTGTGGTTGGGGTCTTTGTTCACGTAATAAGGGAAAAGTGAAATGTTAATTACTTCCTGTAAGTTCTATTAGCAGGCATACTCTGGCCACTAGTTGGCCGTAGATGTGTAATTTGTCAGGGCAAAACCCTTAATATTGAAACCACGGAAACCACAAAACTGGCCGAAGAAGGTCACGTGACAACCCCTGCTGAACGACCAGCTGTCACTCCGGATTGTATGCTTTTGTTCGCCACTGATGGCTAAGAAAATTATCTAAAAAATTAAACATATTGATTGGTGTTTAGTTGGAAGAACAAAAGCATGAATAATTGAAAGGACAAATAGTAGCTACAGCATATATTTTTAAAGCAAATCTTGGCAAGGGACTGAGAATTTCATGTTGATAATGAGTTTGCGCTAAGGGTGAAAAGAACCGGCTAAAAGCGAAAAACTATAGAAACACAAACACTAAACTTTTCAATAGCTTCTTCTCAGTTTAAAAACAAGAAGAGGAAAGTTTCGGGGCCGGTTTTCGATCTATCCAAAGACACGCATGATGGATTATACCGATCATAGTTCTGATAAAGTAGAACTTAAGCCATAGGGCTTTTCGTTTAATCCGAGTGATTGGCCGTTATTCAGTTGACCAGCACGTTCTATCTATAATTAATGTTATTTTGTGATGTCATCCAATTAGAGCAATAGGATATGTAATTTCCAAGAGAGTAGTCTTCCCAAGGGAGCCCCTCTTAAATACGACCACCAACCATTCCTAATATTCGTTTTTAGTATTTGGACAGCTGAAAGAGAGGTTCTAGAGGTTCTTTTTTGTGACAACCTTTATAGAAAAAAACGGCTTTCTCTTTGACTTGGTGGAATGGCCCTATTTACGGTGCTGAACAAGACAAGAGCAGGTCCCTGCATGTGACTTAGGATTTTTTTTTTTGTCAAATCTCGAAAATAGATTTTATGAAACTGACATATGGGACTTTTCCTGCAACGTAATATTCGAAGTAATCAATCGAAAGGCCGACCAATAGGGATTCAGACGCGGTGGACCGAAAATAGAGATAAGAGTGGCTGATTGAGTCACCGAGAAGGAAAGAAATGGCACTTGAGTTTTCTTTAGTCTAATGGGTTATGAAGAGAAGAACTTTCGATAGTCGTTTTTACAAGAGTGCACGTAATGTTTTACTAATCGCTAATATATAGATCGTTAGAATAGCACAATGATGGGTAAGACAGAAAGAACCTCCAGCCTATGTTACGAATGTCTTTCATAGAGAAACTTTTAAGAAGATTGAAATAAATGCTTTTAGTAAAAATGTGTTTGGGGTCTTTGCAATTGTGGTTCATAGACGATGACTTTGCATTTCACTGAGTAGTCACGGAAATTAGAGCATACAATCCTTTTCTATATTTTATTAAGCCCGCTCGACTATACTGATATAATGTGCATTCACTTTCATTATTGCTATTATTATCGTACGATGGATGTGAGATGTGCCTCAGAAAAAGCATTGAAGCCCTAAAAAAGTTGTTTGGCTTCAGTTTCGTAATTTCAAAACGCAACACGCTTTCTTTTCTGGTTATCCTATTATTTTTTCTGTGGTCAAGGGAAGGTCTATGTGGTGTCCTTCGAGTCATTATGAGCACACGTGTATACATAGTTTCATATCACAGGTTGCTTCATTGTACGATGTATACATTTAAAGGGTGGGGCTGCTTTTACGACCGTGGGATGTGAAACTCAATGTCTCACCGTTCACAGTATAGCACCAGACACACGTTTTTCCACCAGAAATACATAACAAATGATGGATGGTGCACTTGCGCTTTCTCCATGTAAATTCCCAGTTCGGTTAATTGGTATTGGCTCAGCGCTGCGCCAAATCAAAAAGAACAAAAAGCACAAAGAGAAAGAGATTAGATAATATAACAACCTGGTTGATTATGAAAACAAAATTCTTTAATTTCGCTGAGAGTCAGAAAGCAGGACAAACTTTACCAAATAATCTTCCAGGGAAACAAAAAAACTGTCTAATTTTTTTCACTCAAAATTTGCTTCAGAACTTTTTTGAAAAATAATCGAATTTTTGTCTAGTGGTAGTTTTGTTTCATATGTACAACATGCAGTTTTAAACTGGTAATGATTGATAGAAACTTGAAATAAACGAAATATACAGATGATAAATTCATAGTCTCCTTCGCAGCCGTTATTTAATATTGGTCAAGAACACGCAAGAGACTAATAAATTCATCAAACCCGAAAACTCTTGACTATCAGCTAGAAAGCTAAAGCTGATGGATGCGTTGCTGATGAAACTCAAGTGACTGCACGACTACGTTCTGACTGCTTGTTTTATCATTGCTATAAATTATTATCGTTATTATTATTAAATATTATTAACTATAATCCCAGCGATTAGCTCTCCGAATCGCAGCAATTCTTTATCGAGAGCAATCTAGACTTTTTGAACTTTGCTAGTTAACACGACATGTTCTGAGTAACAAAAGTTGAACATATAGTTTTAAGATAAAGGCCCGACGGGGCACCTGTGACTAGTGTAAGAACTTGTTTAACTCGTATATCGGGCTACGTTGAATCGTTAGAACAAGTCGATACCTGCCTTCATTGATCGTGCAGTGATTTCAGCCTAGAAGTGTCTATGATTCACAAAAAAAGACACAATATTGTTAAGCCTGACCTTGGCAGTGAATGGGTCAAGGTAGCAGCTCTTTGTTATTTAAAATTGATAGTCAGTAACAGGCCGAATTGAAAAATAAGTGCCGTGTTATTGAAACGTGACGTCATCCACATAATATTCGTCCTAGTGAGCATTGGTCACTTAGCATTCGCTGACCCATGTACAGTACGAACCGGAAGGGTCTGTTACACACCCCTTATGACGTAATACACAGCTCTGTTTGTCGCCGTTATGTGTGCACGTACACCGTGTTGTTATCTCGGGAATATGTATTTAACCGAAACGAACCAGTTCCCGCTTAACGCGCGTGTATATCATCACTTTCACGAGCTTATCATTTAGTCACTGCTATTATAAGTATGTTACTATTTACTTTCACATCCATTTTGAGTTGATTTGACCGAAACTTTTCTTATTCCGGTTCTTTGTTCTGCAGTGGGCTTTAGTATACATTTATATCCATGTATATTTAACATAATATATTTATCTTAGTTAGATCCAAACATAATGAATATTCTGGTCTAGCCTCAGGCAAATGTTGGACTAAGCACGCAAACAAAGGATCTTTCACTTAGTTTCGTGTATATGGCGAGTTGTTTTTCTTTGCATCCATTCTCCACGTGAGTTATAGGCCTGCCAAGTTATACTTTTTTAGTTTCAATTACTGATATAATTTCGATGAGGAGGAAAAATAAAGCAGATCAATAAGAGTTAGCAGAAGATGACCTGCCTGTTCGACAGCTACTACCTAGATTCATCAAATGTGATGCAAATGTATCACTGAACGATACTACTGAGGAACAGGAATTAACAGGAATGGCTGTACGCCATGTCACGCGCGCGATCGAAGAGGAGATTGAGCTACAAATGTTGAATTTGTTCGTTGGAATTAGATTTAATCTTTCAAGGAAAAATTTGTAGTTACTTAAAAATGAACGCCGCCTTCATTTTACTTTAAAAAGATTGGTACTACGTGATCATGTCTTTCCAATAGACGTACCCGGCCATAAGAACAACTCCCAACGCAGATCATTTGAGCTATGACAAAACAACAGCCGTTCCTCTCCAGCTGAGAACCTTAGATCTTATGTATGATATCCTCGGTATCGTTTTGTCCTCTAAACTGAATTGCGTTTAATTGGGAATTGCTTCAAGGGATCTATAGAAACCGATCTGGTTTTCCATGTTCTCTCTCTCTCCCTCTAGATGTCCTCTATTCCCATCCCCGTTCATGCACCCTCAGCTCTCCTGTATGCAACAGTTCTTAACGAAATAGAGAGGTTTTCGCCGGAAGGGTGTGTGTGTGGGGTGGGGGGGACTCCCATATATTTGATATACGGGTATGTGCCGCCAGTCAGGGTATGGTTTTTGAGCTTCAATGCTGGTCTTAGACAGGGTGTACATTTTACCTTAAGATGTCTTAAATAGGGTATTAATTTTCTTATCCACTTATCTCGTGACTCTGATTTTATGTCAGTTAAACTTGACTTAAAATGCAGTTATGCCTCAAGAAAAAGGCTCTCTCAGTACTGTTTTCTTTTTTGCTTGCTTGCTTGCTTGTTTGTTTGTTTGTTTGTTTGTCTGTCTGTTCGTTTGTCTGTTTGTTAATTGTTTGTTTGTTTGATGTTGTTGTTGTTATTCTTGAATATAATATCTATACGTTGTACATATAGAGGCCTACATCACAGATGAGCCCCCCTTAGCTTATTTTGACTCTTAGAAGCTGTAAAACACAGCATTTAATTAAAAATGGATGCAGACGTTTGGCGCGATGAGCTTTGGTGTTGACGGAGCCCCTAAAAAAAATCGCATCGCTACGTTGCCTACCGGATATTCAAAGATCCCCTGCTGCTCCATATGGTTACTGTGCGTTGCTACGTTCGACAAGAAATATAATGCAAAACATTTTATCGGGTTGCGGCATCAAAACAAATGACTGCTAAGAATTACATAACAGTTTGGAGGAATGTTATCCGTCCTAAGAATGCATTTGAAGAATCGGCAATAACTGACTTAAGATACTTTGAATATGGAAATAGAGACTGGTGGTGTTGTTTGTCGGACCTGCCATATTCTTTTGGGAAAACTGTGAGGCCCTTATTGGTGGAGCTATTGTTTGAGTGGATCTATGCAGCGGCGGATCCAGGATATTTCTAAGGGGGGTGACTTTTAAGACTCTCGCGCGCTTTTGGCCAGAAGCCACAGAAAACTCAAAAAAAAAAAAAAAACGCGAGAAAAACTTCCAACGCGACCAAAACAGGGCTTGAAATCAATCCAACAATCCCACGCAAAAGTGATGTAAAAATCAAACGCAAGAATAGATTGATTTTTGAGTGATTAGTAACGTATTTATAATGGGAGTTTCCTACAAAAGGCGAGGTGACTAGTCACCACCCCTGGATCCGCCCCTGCTATGAATGGAATAGAACCGTTGTAGAGCTTCAATCTCGGACAAAACTGTTGGGACATTTTTTTATTCTTGTTCTCTTGGCACAATGACCTTTATCTCTGTTCTAATGTTATTTCCACACCCCTATCCCCTAACCCCGTCTCAGTGTTGGACCTAGTTGCTTCATTTGTGTTCAGCAAACCAAAATCAACATTGAATTAAGAGGAGAATTAAGAGACTTCCACTCTCACACCAATCCAAACCAAGTTTTATCGTCCTGTTTTGACGATTGGGCTACCTGTGGTAAGACAAGTTTGCTTTTCCTGTCATTGTGCATGTAAATCTGAAGATGTGATTGAAAGGTTCGATGGATGGTACGTGGGCCGCGATTGCAAGGTTTTGTGATTATGTAGATCCGCACGTCCACGTAGGAGGCCTCACGATGGCGGACAACGCGAGAAAAATAAAAACGTTGGAGCTCAGCAACTACTACAGCGAAGAGATTCGCGATATCGTTTTGTCCCAAACCGAGCCATTGGTGTTCCCCAAGGCTTCAGCAAGATGGCCGTGTTCAAAGTGGACGCCTGAATTTCTTGCTGATCAACTTGGGAATGTTCAAACAACTTTTCGAATCTGTTCAAAGGTTGATTCTTCATTCTATAAATTTCCTTTAGACAAAGTCGTGACAGAGACAGACTGTGAATATGCCGAGGCATCTTTGCAAAATTTCTGTGCTTGGCTTCAAGATGACTTGCAAGGTGTTGGAGATTTGGCCAAGTTTCCAAGGTTAGTTGAGTACGACAAGTAGAGAGTTTGGGAAAACCAAAACAAAGTTGATTCCACCTGTTGTTTGGCTTGGAAGTTCATTAGCCTTTCTTTCTTTCTGATGACACTACACGTAGAAAATTTCTGGAATTTTCATTTCACATGAAAATAAGCTTATTTTCAAATTTGTATAAGCTTAATAAGCTTAAAAAAAGGAATTTCTTGGGCATGAAATTTTCCAACAATAGACCCATTTCATTAATTCCCGAACTGGAGAACAAAACAATAGCCATTTTTTCCTTCCAGAGAATTGAAGACTATTATCATGTAAAAATATTTCATTGTTTTGTCTTCCAGTTCGGGAATTAGTGAAATGGGTCTCAATAACAAACCTATTCCTGGAAATTTGAGGATCAGATTTCTTTTCTAAATTATTCATTTACATGCTCCCCTTAAGATCCTCAATAAAATACACAGTACTGTAATGTTCTCCTCTTGGAAGTTTAAGTTAATATTTTAGTAAACAGCTCTTTTATTAGGGACTTGTCATAAATTAGCAAGGGGGAAGAGGTGGAGATTTAGAGGTGTATAAATGACGTGACCCTGTTCAGAAATGGGAATCAAATTTCATGATGTTGGAGTTTGGGCTAAATTTTCCCCTTTTCCCTTTTTAAGCATCAATGCTTAATCTGGCTCGGCATAACTTTATGTGACCCTCCCTCTTCTTTCTGTCTATTTTTAGATGACCCACCCTTTCAGCAGGCTCAAAAAATGCTGACCTTCCCTCTTTCTCCACCCCATCTCTGACTCCCACTGCTATTTTATGACAAGTCCCTCATGGGCATTACTGACTTATCTTTTTATACAGGACATAAATGGGATTGATATTGGTTCTTTTTGCAGGGCCCACTATTGGTGTTATGCTGATTACAAATACATGGCAGATATTTTCAGTGACTTACCTTCTTTGAGACAAGGCCCTCTTTGGAAAGCATTTGGGTTTTCTGAGGTTACTGGTGATCAGTCCACCATATGGATTGGAAGTGAGGGCTCATATACCCCTTGCCATATGGATACCTATGGATGTAACCTTGTTGCCCAAGTCTATGGCAAAAAAAAGTGGACCCTGTTTCCTCCATCTGAAACTGACAAGCTCTCTCCAACCAGAATTCCATATGAGGAATCAAGTATTTTTAGCAATGTAAATATTAAGCATCCCAACTTGAGTGTGTCACCTGAGTTTCACAAGGCTATCAAATATGAGGTACATATAAATGTACATGTCTATTATCTGATGTGATCATACTTCTAAAATGAGGTAATATAAGTTTTTAGTACTTACTGTAAAGACTTGAATGTATACCCAATGTACAATGTGGTGCCACAGTCTCTGGCATACTGCACATGATTCTTCATTGAGGGAGGCATTTTTCTGGAATTATACACATGCACATTGCATGAATGTGTATTTTAAATCTTCAGGTAGTTCTGAATCCAGGGGATGTTCTTCTTGTTCCAAGACATTGGTGGCACTTTGTAGAATCACTGGAGCCTTCAATAAGCACAAATACTTGGATTACCTTGGTAATGTAGCATTTAATTATACAGTACAAACTAGGGCTTGAAATATATAGCTGCCTGCTATTTGCCAAAATGCAAGTCAAGTTTTACTACTGTCAGGCGAAAACAATTTTGAACTGCTAAATGGAAAACAAAATGAGAAAGGAAATTTTGCTCCACCAAAATGTTTGTTGTGCCAGAGAATAAAAAACTGTCTGGCCAATTAATATCAATTTTCTTTTTGAGCCCTGTGCAAACCTCTCAGAATTACATGGAAACTCTAATATGACTCATCAAATGCATATTTTTTATACTGAACTTCTATATAGAATATTGCTACTAGCTAAATCAAAACCATAAAAAGCTCATCTCCGAAATATTATTGATTTTAATAAGATAGAATTATATAATGATATTTCTCTATTCCTCTGCATAGGAAAGTGACCATGTTGACAGAATCTGTGAAGCTGTCACCAGAACACTGGTAGGTTCAAAAGTTGTAACTGCTTAAAGCTACAAAGTATTCATATTACCCTCACTCCCACCCCAGAATGGAATTTCCACTTTTTGCACAAGAATTTTTAAAAATCTCTACTTGAATATTGAGTTAAAACAAACAAACAGGCCACATGTCAATCCCTTGATTGTACGACTCTTTGTTTGAGGCTCATCCATATTGACGTATCTTCTCAAGTGCTACTGAGGAACAAAAAAACAATATCCAAGGGAATGATGCATGGTTTGAAATGGAAAAACAAATATAAATATTCTCATGGTCCATTCTTAATATATACACTCGGGTTTTAGTTTGGATACAGTGTAGTAACTCTCTCAAAGTTCAATGAAAATATGGATGGTTCCTAGGAAATTTGCAATTTAGTCCCCCACAAAAAATTGCACTCCTACCTCCCTGCCACTACTGCTTGAATTTCAATCCTTCCTTGTTCAAGATATGGATATTTTAAAATATTACACATTAGTCATGAATATACCTTTTATTAACTGAGAGCAAGGGCTGTACTGTAAGTTTATGGACCAGTTTTTTTCTGCTGCCTTACAACACACTTGGGCTATTAAAAAGTGGAAAAAATGAGGTTCCCTAATTTACATACAGACTGAGTAAACAAGGTTAATAAGATATTTATTATATGGCAAGATGAATGCAAAAATAAGGTTGTTGGTCCAATACTGCAAATTATGGACCACAAATTGGCCAATGAGAGCATATGAAATTACCTTGCCTTAAGTCCATACACTGGTTCTTGTGAGCATTTCCCATACTGAACATTGGCTGTGGCCATTCACAAAAGGTTATATATTTCAGGACTATGAGGTAAATCATAGTTTAAAGTAATTGAAACAACTTTAAAGAACCCATTATGTCTGATTGGCTATTCTATCACAGTTCTATAAGTGTTCAATAAGTTAGCCAATCAGAAGCAGCTGATCTAGTTCTCGTACCTCTTGACATAAGCTGCAAGTCAAACAGCTCATTCAACTGGCCCAGGATGATTATTGACTTGCACCCCATTTACCCTGCAGGTGTAATCATTAATTAACCATCAATTAAATATTATTTTACGACAGGTTTGTTCATTAAAGGAATGTGAGCAGGAAGACCAGAAACTTTGGCTCAACCCAACCGAGGTATTGTAGACCCTATCCATAATAATGTATCACTAACTCACATAAATGAAAAGATTAATGAATTGATAAAATATGTGGTAACCACATGAATGACTACAACTAAATCGATAATGTGCACAGTTTCAAACTATTAATGGTAGTTGCTGAGAAGATCAGGCTTAGGCTGTTTTTCTCAGTTTTGATTTGTTGTAACTTCTTGGGCATTTGTGTTATATAGCACTGAAATTTTGCTCAACTACTTATCTTGGCATGCTCTTTCAAATAGGACAATAAAATGACTTTTGTCGGGAATATTGTTTATTTGAGCCCACAGTGTCATTTGCATCCCTGAGCACAGTGAGGGACACAAATGACACTACAAGGGCCCAAATAAACAATATTCCTCACAAAAGTCATTTTATTATCATTATTATCAATAAACAAGGCCAAACTGTAAGTGGCTAAAATCCATGGGATGATGAACCAAAAACCAATCAGCAGTAGGTGGGCTGATAATGGCATTATCAGCCCGCTCAAGTCATTTGTGGCCCACTGAATGTGTGTTTAAAAGAAGGCAGTTTTCTGTTTGGCCGTGTATATTGGTAATAATGCCAGTTATTCTGACCCACATAACTGGAAGGAAAAAGTGTTTCATATCTATGGATTTATGGACATGGTGTATGAATAGCTTGTCATTTTGTTTTGCATTTTTTTAGGAAATTGGACAACACACACAAAATGTGGATTACATACGACAAGCAGTGGCTAGATGTTTACAAAGTGATGCCAGTGAATTTCAAGATACTACATTGACCAACAATGACATAGTTGATTGCATTACTGCACCAGACATTGTGACTCAAATTGCTAATCGATTGCTAGTCAAAACCAAGAATATCCTGCTCTCTGGCAACAGAATGGAAGGTTTCTTGGCAGAAAAGTACCAACTCCTTGTTCAAGGAGCATCATCGTCATCATCATCAGACCTCAATGGTAATCAGTCTCCCTTCAAGATCCCTGCCAGGCCAAGTTCTTGTCGGTGTGAGTGCTGTGAACCAAGCTGTAGATATGGGATGGTGCCAAAAAGACCAATAAGAAGCTTAAGTGAGCCTGGTGAATTAGGTAAACACAAATATGGAGAATATTATACTTGCGCCAATGACGATCCAAACAACAAAAGGAAAAGACCTTGATTAGCTTCTGCTGGGCTTAGCTAAATGGACTTGGACTCAGACAAACCACAATCATAAGTACAGGACAATAGTTGGGTTAGGCAGCACAGTTTTGTAAGATCTAGGGATGGATCTAGGGATTGGAGAAGGGGGGGGGGGGGGCACAAAACATCTGTGTCAGAGGAACCTCTTTGACTAACCAAAGGAGGTATGGTGGTATGGTCCCAGAGGAATTCTTAAACTATCCCAAAATAAAAGGGGGGGGGGCTGCGGCCCCTTGGGTCCACCCCTTGAATCCGCCCATGAGATCTATTTCAATAGACCACTCTCAAAATTTATGTGACTGCGAGGCCAACATGAACGACAAAAGAAATCACACTTTTTCTCTGTGGAATGTGAGGTAAAAAGTCCAATGGACCACTCTCAAAATTAACTTAAAATCCTTTAAAGCTCGCGGTACGAACACGGTCGTGACACAGACAAGGCACGTAAAGGAACGTCAAAATCTTAGAATACATCACGGTCGCGACAAGGCACGCTTTTACGGCACCGACAGGGCCGTAGCCAGTATGAGGCGAACCGAGGCACTCGCCTCGGTAAAATTTTAAGCAAATGTTGATTTTTTTTTTTTTTTTTTTTTCATCAGACTGATAATATTAGAAGATTTCATACGGCTGATTTCGTACAACGGACCGTGTGTTCTAAAATAT
>JAAAQI020202882.1:0-21102 GCA_011800005.2 Stichodactyla mertensii
TGGGTTTATTATTACAGTGTGTTAACTTATGTATTATTTGAAAGTATTGGTTTTATTATTGAAGACCGATATGAGCTAGTGAAAGAGTTTGTAATTCAATTATCCTGTTTTGTGCGAAAAAGATGGCCGCAAGCCCCATCTTTCAAAAATCATATCTTTTAAATGAATTCGGTGACCCCCCCATTTTTTATTTCACTTTTCTACTCAAGCACTCAAAATTGATATTTGTGCCAAGTTTTAATAAAATTTTTCGTCAAAAAATTGCACGATCGCATTACCTTAAGTGACTTAGTGCTTAACTATGTTTCCAGACAATAAACTATTATTCCTTTTTTGTTCTTTTCAAAAATAACATTACACTTCGTGTTCATTGTCAAGTGATCATAATATAAAGCAGGGCTCTGGCCGCCTGTTCCTTATTTTCTTATTTTTTATTTATTTTTTTCTGATGTGATCCCCTTTGATAAGTAACATCCTTTCTGAACTTTTATGGATTTTGGAAAACACCTGCAAACTTCTGGGTTCGAATAAAATACAATAGAAAAGCGTTGAATACACGTTATCTTAGCATGTACACGCAGTTTTTGAACTTAAAGCAGTTACAGAAATTTATGTATCCCAGCAGAAAAGCTTCTGAAACTTCACTGACGGATTGTAAAAAGGGGGGTCATTAGTCCAAGATCATGATCAGTTGTTGCAGCTTCTCTGTTTTTTCTATGCGTGACTAAAAACAATGATATACATGCAATCACTATGGCGCCTACAGGTCGAGAACTGTGTTCGCAGTTGTGCTATAAAAACCCTGATCGACAGACTTCGCATGATCGAATCACACTTCCCTGGTGTGCGCCTGCGTATCATTTTTTGCGCTTGCAAGTAGTTTTTATTTTTATAACTACCTACTTATGTGAATAAAAATATTGGCACCAACCTCAAACTTCCACCCATCCATGGGATGGGCTTCTTCAATGTAGACGATGACAAAGTCAGCCTCTTCTGCAAATTCCTCAACAATTAAGTTTAGTTCTTGCAAAGAGGCCATGAATGGGGGTCATGTGCAGGACCCAAAAACAACTACCAATGGACGCCAGGGGACGTGCCTGTCGAGTAGCTTGAGGGGTTTAACGTTGTTAGTGTTCGTTATATCAACGACTGTAGGGTTTGGAGCTTTTTGTCCAATGCTGGCAGTTTTGGCTCTGTTTCGGTACAGAGCTTTGAGCGTGCTTTTGTACATCTCCCATCCAAAAAGTGTGGACCAAAAGGTGTGTTTTTTCACATTAGCCTTTCGTGTGTTGGTCAAATCCGCGAATAGTCCCTCACCAAGGGACCCCACCACGGGAGTCAAGTGCAGTGCCTTCAAAATCAAAAATAAAACGGCCAACAATGCTGCTTGGATGAAAAAGACAAAAATCGAAAGATTCTTTTTAAAGGCTATCATTTTGCCTCGATCCGCACTCAGTGTGTCGTGTTCTGTGGATTATTAAACTTCGATATTACAACAAAGAGCGGGGTAAAGATCCGCCCAATGTTCTCATTGGTGCAGAGGTGTCGACCAATTCAAGTTCGCACAATGTTCCGATATTCACAAGGGAGATAATTTTCTATGAACAAAACGTTTTCGAGAACGTTTAATTGGTGTTAAACGATTTCCACTGAGTTAAAAAATGTTCTATTCAGTGAATATACCCGAGGTGAGCGAGCAGGTAGAGTTCATGGTTGCTACAACAATCCAATCACAAAATTCCCTGACTTTTCCCTGACTAAAGTATAATTTTCCCTGACCCAACAATTCAATCTCGCCTAATGTGTCCACTGCATAAATGAGCAGGGGGACTGGTGACTAAAATGTGGAGTGGAGACTGTGCAAAGCGTTTGGTTATAGACGGCCTAACAATATTTTAAACGACTGTTATGCCAATCAAATAAAAACGATTCTCATCGGCTTGCAAATTAAGCATATAACCATGAAAGCCGTTATCCCAGCTAGGAGGGACCATGCATTTTCAAGTGTTGTGTGAACAATAAAATTCCCTGACTTTTGCTCAAAATCTATTTTTTTCCTGACTGAAAGTAGAATTCCCTGACTTTTCCCTGACCTTGGAAAAAATTTTTTTTGTCTGACTTTTCCCTGACCTGTGGCAACCATGGAGTTACTCCATGCTGTGCTTCCAAAATCATAATCTAAGTTAGACTGTCAGCAGGCTAAATCTTTTTCCTGACTTTGCGTACGTGACTGTGAATTTGATAGGTAACATTACACAGCTGTGCAATAAAGAACCGGCCATCAATTATTGTCATTATATACCTACGCATAAGTTGAGATTACATCGACGGACAAGCACAGACATGAAAGGTTTATCGGACAAATAAAGATTCACGTCGGCACGAGTTACTGTAAAAATCGTTGCATCGCAACTTGTATTTTTGTAAATTCAGGCCCGGGTTGCATTATACCAAATTCTGGTCGATTTTTGTTTACACAAGTGTTAAAATCTGTCATCACTGCACTTTCCCTAGTGCGACCACACTTTTGAGGTCTCGCCAAAAATTTGGAAATCGGCAAAAACATCAAAGACGCCGTAGTGCAGGGGTGTGGCTGCCTGATTTTTCCAAAATTCACCTAAACAAAAGAAATCACAGCGGGAACTGTCAAGGCTTGTCAACTTAATTGATCACAGAACACCAGCTTGAAAGAACACCACAGACCAGTTTACGCTAGTTCACGCTGGACAGCCGTATCAATACTGTGCTTATGTGCCTGAGGCAGCTTCTCTTCTTTTGGAGTCATTTGGAGTTTTATGCTTTTCTGAGTCGTCAATCATCATTTGGGGCGGAGGTTATTCAAATCAACCAATGATTTTCACGGATTCGCTTAGCTCCCCCCAAAGATGATTCACGGATCAGAAGAGCACAAAACCCAATCGTATTTGCGATAATACGGGTCGCGATGCAACGATTTTTGCATTAACGTATACAAAATTAAAGTGCAAGTTCAAAGACGCACCGCAAAGCGGTCTCTGTACATTTTTACACTTTGTTTTCTTTTTGCTTGCGTTAGTTATTAGACCGGCTATCGCAGCTTCAAAGTACAAAAATTAGCAAGAAAATAAAAACACTTGATATACAAAAATAATACGATTTAGGGATGTTGCTAAAACAAGGAATGGGGAATGAGGAATGTAGCGGCATTTTTTGAGAACGACGCAATAACACAATAGATTCTATTATTATTCATTCCCATTCCTCCATTCTCCGTTCCCCATTCCTCCATTCTCCGTTCCCCATTCCTCCGTTCCCCATTCCTCCGTTCCTCCGCTCTCCATTTCTCCATTTCTCCATTTCTCCATTTCTCCATTTCTCCATTTCTCCATTTCTCCATTCCTCCATTCCCTATTCCTCATTCCTCATTTCTCCATTTCTCCATTTCTCCATTTTCTATTTCTCCATTTTCCATTTCTCCATTCCCCATTTCTTCATTCCACTCCATTCCCGGAATCTATTGTGTTATTGCGTCGTTTTCAAAAGATGCCGCTACATTCCTCATTCCCCATTCCTTCATTCCCCATTCTCCATTCCTTGTTTTAGTAACATCCACGATTTAGGGTTTGATTAAAGTGTATCCAAGGGCGGATGGGATTGAAGGGGGACCCATGGGACCATACCCCCGTCAGAATGGTTCTTTTTACTTACTAGTGGTATTTTCTTACCTGCAAACTTGGCTCGATCAGTTTTCTAGTCCCTTCTCCGACTGCTGGCCGGACCCGCCCCTGTTATTTCTGTACGAGAGCCAACTCTGTGGGATTTATATATACATGATCACTTTAATCTGGTTTTCGCCGGTAGATTTATTAACTCCGATGTGAATTGACTCTTGATGTACATAAAGTACTCCGTAAAGATTTGAATAAACTCCTTGAATGTACAGACATTCTGGACTGCACTCCTTGAATCTGACTCTTGAATATACTCTATGAATGTACTCTGTGAATGTACTCTATGAATGTACTCTATGATATGTACTCTGTGAATGTACTCTGAATATACTCTGTGAATGTACTCTATGAATGTACTCTGTGAATATACTCTATGAATGTACTCTGTGAATGTACTCTGTGAATGTACTCTATGAATGTACTCTATGAATATACTCTATGAATATACTCTGTGAATGTACTCTGTGAATGTACTCTGTGAATGTACTCGATTCCTTGATGAACTCTCTACTCTATTCTCTCTTTCTCTAGCTCACGACTTGATTCTCTTAAAATGCTCGACTGTTTTCAATACTCGAGGACTCTCTTCTATACTATTGACGACGTCTCTAGAACTAATCACGTGATCGCTAACCTAATTAACATAACACGTTTTACAACAAACTCGATGCTACGCGGCTATTACGAATAATGTATAGAGCAGATTTCGTATGCCTGTGAGAAGGTCGCGGCACGAACACGGTCGTGACACGGTCAAGGCAAGGCAAGGCACGTCAAAATTCTAGAAAACATCACGGTCACAGTCTTTTCACGTGAGTCATACGAAATCTGCGCTATGGTGTACAGGAGCCGTAGCAAGGCAAAGTCTTTCGGAGGACCCAGCTGGGAGAGCCAAAGGGCAAGCTGATAAGCTAGGCTGGAGTTCTGTGGGGATTTTTCGTTTTATATATAGTGCTATAGTATTTTGAAAGATGGAATCTAATAAAAAAATATTGGGAGGGAGGGCCTGCTCACTGCACATCTCACAGGTCCCTCCCCTAGTTACGTACCTTGTGATATATCTATTTCACTCGAGTCAAATAATTTTCAAATGCAGTATTAGTCTATCTAGTTTTCGGAAGAATGAACGAAGAAAAAACGGGTCCCTGGGGTGCTTTCCATTTACCCGGAAAACCGGAAATTCCGATTGGAAAACTCGGTCTACCGATCGTGGTAATCAACTTTTCCCGTTATTTCCGGATCTTCCGGTAGACGCGTGTACCATTTGTTTGCCACGCTCTTTTTGGTTGGAAGACGCGCGTACCATTTATCGATGTTTTTTAGCAAACGAATTTCCAACCAGATGGATTGGTTTAAATGGAAAGCACCCCTGGTTTTCGTTGTTGTTTGTTCGTTTGTAGTTTTTGTTGTCAAGTTTTTCCTTGACAATTTTTCTTGTTAAAAAACCTTTTAAAAAACACAGAACGCTTCATTACCTTCCGAACGCTATTCCGAATTATGCTAATTGTAATTTTCGGCATCGTGAAATGAATGCTATAATCTCGAGGGTCAATGTGAACATAACACTGTACATAGTGAATGCTACATTGCATCGTGTTTCATCTATTGTTATTGTAATTCTGGCTCAGAGATTAGCAGGGACGGATCCAGGGGTGTGCAGGGGGTGCGTACCCCTCCCCTCCCCCCCACTCTTAGCAAAACCTTGTCCTAGAAGATACCCAATACAAAATGTTTTCTTTCTTTGATTCCGAGGGTTGCACACCCCCCCTGGGCTGACTTTGTGTCCTGTACCCCTCCCTGAACAAAATCCTGGATCCGCCCCTGCATTAGCATAGTTCCGAAAAGCGTTCGGAAGCGTTCTGTGTTTTGCATAAGGTGCTAGAATGTACAAGAGGATGTCAAACTAGAGCAAAAGAGTTACATAATAAATCTGCAAGCCAGCAACTATGGAAACTGGTCGGAAAAAGTCCTGATTTCAAGCTTCTATTTTACAGCCTTCAAATGATTCAATCAATTCGAAACTTCATGATCATGTCGCCTACTACCTAACCTTGAACACAAGCGATTTTAAAGAAAATCTATCTGCCCTTTTTGGTATTATGAGTGTTTTAGTAAAGGTAGAACGAATTTTGGACAACAAAAACAAAAGAAACATCTTTATGTATATAAGTGAAGCGATTTCTTTCAACTCTTGCTACAAAATAAAATTCAAGTACAATAATTTGCGCTCAACATTTTGTTTGGAAACGCTTTTCTTACTTGAGTTTTAGGAGATTGATTTAAATGTTTTGTTTTCGCCTTGTTTGACGCACATAAAACTTCTACCGATCATATCTCGAAAACGCTCTCATAGAACTTGATTTAATTCACTAGAGCTAAGGACAATTATGCCTGCCATAAGATCACGACAGCATTTTCTCTAAATAACCCTAGGGGCCAAGAAAATCGAGAATATGTAAAAAGAGGAATTCTCCCTTACCGTTGCCATAGTAACGCCGATCGCGCTATAACATACATTATCAGAAACTTTTATCTTTCTCTGACACTTTGTAGTACTCAATTTACCATTTGTTCCTTCACGAATGCATAATATTTTTTCGAACGTGGCCATGGTCGGTATCGCTACTCAGACTGGGATGAGCCACCTTAATCACCTTGTTATCGCATTTAAACCATCAATTTTATCTGAAATAACCTCGGGGCGGATCTAAGTCAGGGCATTGCTAACTCAGAGATCGAAATGGAATTTAGCGTGTTGGATTTTGCGGGAAAGGAAAACCGGAGAACCCGCAGAAAAACCCTCAAATAATAGTAATGTAGGTTTATTATATATAAAATAATTTCTTCTAAAACGCATATCACAGCGCGAACGATTGCATGATTATAATATGACAAGGTAATTGTCATTGGCCAACTCGCGGTCCATAACTTATGGTACGTCCCTCACGCTTAGTTAATAAGAGGTACAAGAGCAATGACTACACGATTTCGTCACTTGGGAACGGAGGTATCGTGTTCATACTATACACGTGACAACCAAGCTTTACTCTTTAAGATCTCCTCAATTGATACGTGCACTATGAGTTAACGCACCACCACATCGGATATAATTGAAATAATTAGTCTAATTATAAACAAAACTGAACTCGGCGCAGTTTAGAATAAAGGACGCTAACGACACCGATATGGCGCGCGCATTTAGAAACAATATTAACAAAAGACTATAGTCATGCCGCACTTTGCTCGATGCATGCTTTACTAGGTTTCAAGGGTCGCGTCCCACCATCCCCTCCCTTGAATCCTTTGTGTAAGCCCGACTATTGGAACACCTGGCACCGTGAGGTGCAATTGACATTTATTGTGTAGGCGCGTGTCATAACCTCATTTGCATAACTTCGGGACTCGTGGCTATTGATGTGCAAATGAGTGCTCTTCTGACACGACTCGTTTTTGATTCACGGATAAAGTTGGTGTCTGACTTGTGACTTGAACCCTTTCTTTCGAGACACGTGTATTGTAAGCTATCGAGAAGATAAACAAGCCAAGCCTTGGAGCCTGGAAGCGTGTTTGGGACTAAATATTATACCATAAACCAACTACGCTGGTTTGTCAATCTATCCACGGCAGAGTGCTCAAAGGTAAACAAACTGTCGTCTGATCCACAGGTGGTGAATGCCTTTCACTATCAGTACTATAGCTCACCAATACATAATAGTTTTGAATTTAAGGACTATACAATTAAGCCGTTAGCACTCCTGGTCAGCCAAGCTTTGAATGGAAATTGGTCCGTCGCGATCCTTGACGCACGCAATGAAGAAATTTTTCAAAAAATATCCCTCTGGAATTACGAAAGGATGCAAAATGCTTTCGTGGGGGTATCGGGAGAACATAGAGTCTACTTTTAGTTTTGTGGGCGTTCTTGTTTGTCTATTTGAAGCAATGTGGTTTTATACTACATCTCGAACAAAAGAACCCAAATAAAGATCTGACAACAAAATGCATACAAACTTTTAAGATGCGCGCTATCGAAACCGTTTTACTTTGCTTTTGAATAAGACAAAAAGAAGTACTTTTCACTTGAGAGACAGAGGAAAAAAAGAATTCATTTCAACATTTATGCGCCAAGATTTTTACTCGGGTGCTAATTCAGGGGCGCTAACTTTAAGCACCCCATTCTATGTCCGTGCTATCCCGTTTTTCCATAACGCTTTTTTCCATTTTTTCAAGCGTCAGAAAGAAGGTATCTTTGAAAGTATTTCGAGCGCACAATCCATGTATTTCTACAGTCATCATCATGACCACTCGAGAGCATCTCAGGAATTTACTTTGTTCGCTAGATGATTCACAGGTGTCGAGCTAGAGGCGTTTTGAATTCATGAGTCTAGATTTTTGGTGTACTTCCTTCGTAGCTAAGAGATTGACTGCGCGCGTGTTTTCTGTCTCAATCTATCTGTAATTATCCATTTAAAATATTTATTTTGCGTTTGCCTTTGTAGGAGATTTTGAGCGGTACAGTTTTTGAGCTCGTGGCTTTGATCGTGATTTGGAGTCGGATTTATTAGTGCTGGATTATATATTTGCGCTCCTCACGCTATTCGTTCCATTCCATTCCATTCCATTCCATTCAGGCGCCCGTGGTGTGACGGGATACGATAGTCGACCCACCAACAGTTGCTGCACACATTCATTCGTCCTCCAGATAAACTAATATTTATTTGAATTTTCTCAGGCAAAATACCATGAAACCCTGTTGGTAGGGTAGTAGATAGTCCAAGGTTTCCATGAGCTCAAATTCTGATGAAGAGCAAACTCGTTCGGTGGATAGTTTAATGGTGAAACTCAGCAGTGAAGGTCATGAAGAAGACACGACTTGCGAGTCAAGACACGGTCATGGTTGCTACATTTGTGGAGCTTCAAACCCGAATTGGCACGTTTACGCTAAACCACCCAACAATTCGACTAAAAACCCCTTTTTTCCATTCTTGGAATACCACCAGCCGACGGCTTCAGCTCGACCCATTGAGAAAGACACCGGCAAAGTTGCTGTATGTGCAGTGTGCTTTTCCTTTCTGATTCAACAATGGCGCGCGTTTGAGGAAAAGGAAACTCCCATTGTAAAGCGAATTTACTGGCTAAAGAGGCCGGATTCGGACAATCCCGAAAGCTTGGACAAAGACATTGATCGAAGGTATGATTCGCAAGAAGGTTTAGTAAATATGGACATGACGATGAATGAGCGTCATCACTCGAAAGTGAAGAGCAAAAGTCAAAGTACAACAGCTGAACAAGAATCTCCTCGTGAGGCTGTTCTCTTGACTCAAAAGCACAGCGACGAAGCTTCAACGGAACCGTCTAGTGCTCCTAAAGTACTTGAATCACCAGTGTGTGCTAATGCAAGTTCTGTCAAGAAGACGGCGGGTTTAGAGTTTTGTTTTGTTTGCAGCCGTCAAAAACCAAAAGAATTCATGCGTAGTGTGCACACGCGACCACAACTCAAAACCGAAACGCCGTTTTATCCGTGCCTCACCAAGCATAACCCAGCGATATTAGCCAAGAAGATGGATTTTCTCGGAAAAGTTTTGGTCTGCGAGGCTTGTCAGAAATTCCTCTTCAGACAGTGGCAAGTATTTCAGAAAAATAACACTCCCCTCAGTGAAAGACAGTACCAATTACGTTCTGACCCCTCTCTCCCAAGGGAACACCAGTCCCAACTTTCAACCATGGTTTGCTTTATATGTGGAGTGACTCAACCAGCAACTTCTGGAAGATTTCTGTACTCTCGTAAGCATGCTCCAGGAGAGCCGTATTACCCTTTTCTTAATAAACTCAAACCCCCTCTAGGAGCAATGCCGTTGACCAAACAAGGTTTAACAAGAGCTTGTAGTGGGTGCCGCAAGTCTCTCCATCGCCAGTGGAAGGAATTTGAAGCACGTTTGGTGGCAGAAGATGAACGGGAGTATAGGATACGGAATGATGGGGTGTCTGTATCTGTGACGTCATCATCACTACCATCATCTTTGATACCATCCTATTCACAAGCTGTAAAAAATCGGGAATCATCTCCTCTACTACTGCCATCTGCGACACTGAATGATATGAGGAATGAAAGTCAGCTTACATGTTATACTTGTGGAGAATATAGCGATGAGTCGGTTATGAGACCAATTTACACCAGACAAAATACAAATCCTTTAAAAGAAAATTTCTATTTTCCATTTATTTCACTTCTCGAACCACCACTACATAGCCGGCCATTAGATCACATTGGACGTACACTTGTTTGTAAAAAATGCTACAAGTTCTTACAGATAAAGTGGGAACAATTTGAAAGAGAACAGGTTCCACCACAAATGCGCATCTATGCAGTGGATGGAAAAGCAAATATCAGACTGAAGTCCAAGTCATATTTTTGTTATTTATGTGGAGTAAAAAGCAGCAGTGCTCATTCAATCTTCAAACTCCATTCTTACCCACATAATGGTGAAGGTGTCCAAGATGGAGGTTCGTTCTTTCCCTTTCTACCATCTCGTAAGCCCAAGCCAAATGCATTGCCAATCTCCTCAGAAGGAACAGCACTGGTATGCGAGATTTGTTTCACAAATCTTATGATACAGTGGAGAGATTTTGAAAAGTCAGGGCTTCCAGAGGAATCAAATCGATGGTTAAGAAAATACCAAGTTGACTATATTGTCTGCTATTCATGTGGAAAACAAACTCCGAGAGAGAACTGTAGCACAGTCAGCAAATTGCTCTTGATGTCTCAGTTAAAAATTCATAAAGGAAGTCTGCTGATTAACAGAAAGCAAGATGCTGTTTTATGTGAGGGTTGCTGTAGAGCAAATATCCAACAGGACGCAGTCAAAAGACCATTCTCTGGGTTGGTGAAGGAAGCAGATGAAGCATTCCAAGATGAGGTGAGTTGTATAATTTTTCTTTTGAAGTTTTTATTAGAAATTATAAATAATTTAAGATATGTGTGTGCTGATTGGCTGGCTACCATGTTTATACAAGAGGACAGACGCGCTTGCACTAGAACAGCAAAATACACTTTATAAAAGTAATATAAAATGATTTCTTATGTCTCTGTACTTTGATATAACCACTCCTAAGCTCGTGCTCTACATCTCCCAGTGTGTTTATATCACAGTACAAAGATGTGTGTGTGTTAGGAAATTTTTCATGCTTATGTCAGTTAAATTCATTAAAGTTGGTGAATTTTTTTAAATATTCTAAAAAGGCTTATATTGGGCTCTTTCTAACAATATATATTTTGAAAATAATGGTTTCTTCTAATTATATGGTATTAATAGTCAATGTATCCATCAATCTGCCCTTTTAAAAAGTTGATTCATCTTTTAATTCTTATCAATATCAAAAAATTAATAAGAATTTCTAGAATTATATTTTACATTCAAATCCAATAAATTAGATGATACTGGAATAGATCAGAGCTATGGGAAACCAGTTAATATACAAAATTCTTCAGTCTTTTTGGAATAAGAATTGACAAAAATGATTATTTGCCTATGAATGTATAAATTTGGTCTATTTTAGAAGTTTTGATTTTTTTTTTTTTTTTTTTTTTGCTTTACACAATGTTAAGGAAAGCATCTGTTGCAAAAGAGCAGTGTTTTGTATTTTATGGGATCCCTGTGGTAAAATATTTAAAGAATTACAAAATATAACATATTATGCAAATGATGTATATCACTAATTTGCATAAACCAAAAGCTTAATGAATTGACAAAATATTTTTTCTTTACATGTAAGAACATCAGTGAATAATAATAAATGTACACAATTTCAAAGAATATTGATAAATCACTGCAGAGTTGTAAGCATTTAAAATGTAGGGTGGAAAAGCCAAAAACATGAAAACAAGGCCAGTCAGGTGATGCCGGTGTTTCACATACAAATATTTCTAAATTTAAATTGTCGTAGCTTCTTGGGTGTTTATGGTAGGACCCTGTAATTTTGCTTCTTTACTAATTCAAGCATGCTCTTTCAAATGCTGCCTGTTATGACTTAAACAGCTGAGCAGAAAGTGATATTCCTTATTCATGGTTATCATAAATAATTGGCAGTGCTGCTGTAAAATTTTACACCTATATATACCTATTTCTGTCAGCCAATTCAATTAATTATTAAATAATTGACTGAATAGTATTATTAAGGTCCAAGAAGTATTTTAAGTTTATTGGATCCATGTGTGCTACACGCATCTATACCTAGTTGCCATGCCAACCTAGCAGCCATGGTATGCTATGTGAAATAATCATGCACACGTCAATACATGTATTCAGTATTGTTGTTTGAGCTAGTTACATAATATATCACTTAAAATAGAAGTTTCCTCAAGGAATTGTAATACAATACGGTATTTAAAAATTTTCAGGGTCACTTGGCTAACCTTTCAAATTGTATTATAAAAACATTTACAGTAAAAATATATGTTACATAACCTGATATAAGTCTCACATTTCTAAAGCGTCAATAAAATGCCAGTTACAATTTATTTTATAAACCTATAAGATAATTGCTTCACTTGACAAATTTTGAATTTATCTTTTAAATTGTCTGACACACAACTTTTCATAAAGTTTGTAAATTAAAACAAAAATTCTATACCCAAAGAGCAACTATCTAAATTTTTAAATCAACTGTTGATAGAATTTTGGTTCAACTTCTTTTGAAAATTTATCCATTTTCATTACCCAACTTGGAAATTTTTATCTTGAGTTTATTATTTTATTAACCTGAGAAATAATTTTTTTGATTGTAAACCATTTATACTAGGTCAGAATTCTTCTTTGTTTGATATAATCTTGGATTTTTTTAATTTGTTTGATATTTAGGTATAGTACAACTTAATCATTATTTATTTTGTGCAAACTGTTCATTTTTGGCAGTGCTTGCCTAAGCGGTTTGACTTTTTCCTTAGATCAGTAATATCATAATTCCAAAACAGAATTTACATCATTTTACTCTAGATATGTATTAAAACATTCAGTAGGACAATGAAAATATTAAAGTTCCTAGTTGTTTGTCTAATATTATCCCTAAAGAATGTTTAATAGGGATTTAATATTGTACCTAGAGTTCATAGTTATTCAGAGAATCAATACAGATTTTTGTCACTTAAAAAGAAAACTTGAATACTAAATCATGTGTTCTTGCATACCATAGCTAGGAAGTGGAGCAAATTAGAAACACTGATAATCTAATCTCGACATTTTCTTCAGTGGTGTGTTACAAATTTGATCACAATAGCCTTCCAATTTTTTTATTAGGTAATGCATCTGATATTTTCCATTTTACTCTGTTTTATTGCTTAACTGGGGCAGCTTGTGGTTTAATTCACAGTAAGGCAACACAAGCTATATGTAAACATACTCAGACATCACAGCATCACAGGCATTTTCTAGTGTTTTCTAAAATAAAAAGGCCAAGTTTACTTAGGATTTTCATAAATCCTCCTAGCGGTTACACACTAAATTCCTAACAACAACCCTTGAAGTCCTTGAGAGAGATCCAAGTTAAACAGTCATATCATCAGTGGTTGAAATATAATTATTCTAATTTATTCTAGTGAAATTCATGGATGAGTAGAGACCATAGTGGAGTAGTGAGTTGGTTGGTTAGTTGTGGATATTTGCATAAGAAAAGAAGAAAGGACAGGTGGCAGATGAATAGGTGAAGTTGAGTCTAAGCATGGCACTAAGTCCAGATTATAATCACCTCTGTCCAAATTATCCTCAATCTGTAACACTTCTATACCCAGTGTAGACGTCCATGCTAATCATTTTTTATGAACCAATCCTCTGTTAACAACATCTGACTAGCTTGCTAAATAAAGACAACTTATCATGAATATTTGATGAGTTAGGTATTGGATCATAGAGTGCTAGTGAGTTAGAGGAAAGAACAGGATAACTCAGGGAAAAAAATTCTTTTTTGATTCTTGTGGAGCCCAAAACAGTGTACATGATATTTCTTTGGCTTGGAATAATAGTTGAAGGGTCCTTTGGGAGTTAGTTCTTATTGGGTAAGTAATAGTTAATTTTTATTGAACAAAGAAAGGTCTTCAAAGTGAAGCTGTAACCTGCCATTACCTAGTTTGCATGTGATTATCACAGATCATTGTACTTACATGTTTTGTAGTCATTCTTTTGTGTTAACAATGCACAGATGTCTCCTTATGCAAATCTAGTCTGTAGAAAAAAAAGATGCCCAGAGTTTGGTGCCTAATTCTTTACCAAGACATCATTATATCAGCATAAATTAAGTAAGGAACACTGAATACAATTAACATTAGACTCTAGGTTCAAATACTGAGCAGTTCATTCTTGGGGGGAGTAAAGTTTGTGTTCAATTAATGAAGGATTTGATTTGACTGCACAACTCTTCAAGGACTGTGTTATCAGGATACAAAAAACTGTTCAGGTTAGTGTAAAGCTTCAGTTATCTTTCTTTGAGTGGAACTCCACATGTCTTTTTTAAAGAAGTCATCCTCAAAGTCATCGCATGTTTGTTATTTAAAGCCAGAACTTTAGCATATTTGACGCTATCTCTGAGGCCTTTTCCTTAATAATTTCTCAGTCTCTTTGATTCCTACATTAATCTTCCAACTCTAGACTTGGGTGAGCAGTTTTTGTGCCCTAGATTTAATTCTCAAATTATTACACACAATACATGTAATTCAGCTTTTTTTATGAATGGCCAGCATGTCAAGTAAATTATCAGTTCAAAGAATTCACTAGAGTTAGGGCATTCTTTTCTGAAAACCACGATCCGGGCTTTCTTGCTGAGGTCTTAGCACCTTTTACTAAGATTTTTTAATCACTTGAGTGCCATCCAGATGTTATTCTAGAGATTGGAGAGATACTGTTTTCTGTTAACCCTTTCAGGTTGCCAACACATGTGTCTTTCTTTGTATGAACTTTATCTACATGCTATTATCAATCTTTCCACCAAATAACTGCCTAAACAGAGCCAGTTTTTTTGAAAAAGCAGTTGATATTTATCCATTATGATCAAATATATTCATTTGAACTTGATTTTTTCAGATTCAAAGCCAAGAAGATATGTTTTGATTAGGAACTGTTATGTTTTATGGAGACAACCTGATGCAATTTTAATGATTTGCTAGACTGATTATTTTTATTCAAACACAAAGATTCCTCTTTAACCACTAAGTCTTAACTCTTTTTTATTGACTATTCTCTCAGTTTTTACCGACCAAAGCACAGCTCATGACTTTATTTCCATTTTAGAAGAAATTATTTTCTTTTCCAAGTGAAGCGTGATGAATTAGTGTCTTTGTTTTCTCTCTTCCAATTAGCATAATGCAAATATCTATTTCACCGGTGAAGCTCTGTTTGTTCTTGCTGAACTTCCCCAAACACATCACCAAATGGACAGTATAAACTATAGGAACCTTTCCTGTTACTTATACATATATATATTTTCCTCATATTCTAAAGCCTTTCAAAAATGAAAAACAATTTCTATTGAATAGATCAGTTTGTTTTGTTCTTCATTTAAATCTTTTGATAAAACTCTAGGATAATCTTCAGCCTCAGGCAGTTTTTATTTAAATATGTTTTTGTTTCAATAGAATTAAAGCATATTCACAAAATTGTGGAAATATATTTCAGTGTTTAATTTTCAAGCATTTTTCAAGCATTTTTCCTGTTTTCCCTAGAGAAAAATTTGGTATCAACTCCAAAAAAGCTCCAAAAATTATTTTTTACAACCAATTGAAAAGCTATAGTTCAGATTTTAAGTATGAAAATAAATCCTAGATTTGATTCTATTTCTTAGAGGTAATGTCAATGAAGTTTGAATTTAGCAAGGTTTAATTGCAAACTGTCTAAAAAGTTCTTCTGGACTGATTTAATCACATTAAAATGGCCCTTTGTTTTGGGTAGACAAATTGCAATAGGTTTTCATGGTTTCTCATTTTCAAGAGGTATTTTCCTGTGAGTCAAGTGCAGTGGATTTGCCATTAGTATTATGTGACTACAACTCTGAATGCATCTAATGATCTTGATCTCAAAATCTTTGATCAAAAACATAATATAATTAATAACTAAAACTAAAAAAATGATATATTTACTACTCCAAGTAAAGATTCTGAAATGATTTTTTTAAATTTTAATCATTTAAAGATTAATGGATTTTTTTAACGTTGGTTATTTTATTCCGATTTTCTGTGCAGCTTGTATTAAATGTTAATATTTAGGAGCAAACAACTAGTTATCATTGAAGAAATAGAAAATGCGTGTGCTGTGTGCAGTTATAAAACATGTGGGTATGGGCAGAACATGAGAGAAGTGTTGAAGCATGAGGTGCAGCCGTGCTGTGTGGTCTCATAAAGCACCTGCCTTGGCCAATCAGAAAGTGAGATTCTTTGTAGTTATTTTATCAACTAGTATTGACTGCATCAATGTATAGATAACAAAGGGACGTATTAAAAGAATGCTGAATACTATGTAAAAATATACTTAACTCCACTGAAGTTTGAGAGTTACCGGTAAGGCTTTCATCTCTTTTACTCTGATGAAGGTGGAGTAACTTCCAAAAGGTCAGTGAAGTTTAGTAATATTTTTAAATGGTGTTCAACATTCATTTATTGTATCCATTTGTTAACATTTAGGGTTGATAGATTTGTTGTCCATAGAGAGTAGACCCTTTACAAGTTTGCAAAATACTGTTGTGTTCCTCGATTACAGACTCATTTACTCAGTTAGCTTCATTTCAGTGACAAAATATTCGCAAATACCAAAAAATTAAAGAATGCACAACTTCAGCAATACAAACACTTTGAAATTCCATGGACCTTCACTGAGGCATGTGAATATTCTACACAAAAGACAAGGCTAACCCTGAGCAACAAAGAACTTGAAACTGGAGTATTCTTTTTGTCACAAAAATAAAAATTTCAAGATTTTATGAATGTCAAGGTTATGCATCCATCCGTCAATGCACCTACTTGGAAAAATGATTAACCACCCTTGGGTAAAAGGCACAGTAACTATGTATTTTTATTTTATTTTATTTTACAAAGCTTGCCATTAATGGCAGGAACTTTTCACTCCAATACCAGAGTCTCCAAGAGAACAAAAAGAGCTTTAGAAAAATATGAATGTAAGTAGCAGAGTTGCATTTTTAGGCTAAGGGTCCTGCATAACAGAAATAATTTTGTGTTTTTTTACTTTATGATTGAACACAAATTCGCATTTTGTAATTAAAGTAAGATGACTCACTGATAACAGGTGCTGTTGATGGAGTGTGCAAAACAGGTGCTGTTGATGGAGTGTGCAAAACCTCATTCATCAAGTAATTTTATAGCTGTTGATTTTTTTAGTTGCATCATTATCAGGTGTAACTCAAAACCTGATGAACTTGATTATTAAACCAACTTAACCTGTTTTGGTACCAATGGTTTTCTGATTTTCAAGTATTTGTACTTAGTATACTTGTCATAAATTGAACCTTGGGGACTTGGATGAATATTCCACTGTCAAATTCTCTTTTATGCAGGGTTAGCTTGGTTTTTGTGTAGGATGTTCACATTTCAGTGAAGGTCAATGAAATTTCAAAGTGTTTATAATATTGTAGTTGTTTGTCCTTAGGGACTGGTCATTATTTATCGAGCGGGGGCTGGTGCAAATGGAAAAGTGTCTTGCACAGCTTTTAATGGCCCCACCCCCCTTTCCACATACATTCTCTTAAAACACTTTCCACAAAGCTTGCATGAAAATATATGACCCCCCCATATTTGCACCAGCCCCCCCTCCCCTCTTCTAAAAGTCTGTATTATGTTTGTAATAGCTTAGTCTTTTGGAATTTTATTTTTTTGATATACAATTTATTTATTTTAATACAAAATTAATATTTGTTTCGACTTTTTCATTCCTATTTCTTAAATCATAATTTTTTATTATACTCATTAACACCCTGTGATACCCATGAATGAAATAGAGCTTAGAATATTAATTAAGCCATTCTATTAAAATAATAATATTTGAGATATAACTTGCTATAAAGAATAATGCAAATTTGGTGCTCGTTTTTGAAGTCGTCATGACTTCATTATCAAGCAAATTCAACATTCAATGAAAATTTATAAGTTTGCCACTCAACTCCGACAATGATAAGTGTGTTATCTGCAGAAAAAATTGTTAATTGATTTATCATGCCCAGTTCAAAGTCAAAGCATTAGAAGTGTGCCCAAAAATAGATTTGTAAACCTAAAAGATAAGAATTTCCTCTAAGTTTTAGATGCATGCTTTTCAAAATGTATAATAAAACAATATTATTGAATTTGGTTATTGTATGATATAATAAATCATCAAGACCTCGAATCAGCCTATGGCTTTGTCAGATAACACAATGTCAGTCTTGATAATTTAGGATATCATGCTCAACCTCACCTAATAATTATTAATTAATTATATTTTTTATTTGTTGGGTTTTTATCTGAATATTAAGCTGTCATAGCATGACTTTCTATTGTTCTCATTTGGTTCATCCAATCACAGTGCATAGCTATAGTTATGCTAAAAATTAATATTGTATGGTTACAAGTTTGCCCATATTATTGTTTCCCACTCGTACAAAATCTAAAATAAGAATTAAAAAACCTGGAAGCACAAATTTTGAGTCATAGATACACAATTTTTCATCATTTTCAGGGAAAAAGAACAGAAGCTAGTAATCCTGTTCCCAGAACCAAAAAGCCTGTAATAGTGATAGAGTCGAGTGACAGTGAGGATGATAATACCTCCTCTCTAATAGCACAGCACAAAAACAGATACCCAAGATCTCATCGTCATGCGAATGCTTCCCCCATGCACTACACGCCATCAGCATCACCTGGAGTCTCACAACCAAAAGCACCTACCAAAGACTACCCACCATCTGTCTCTCCTAGTCCTAGTATGCAACCCTCTGCAGGTCGAAGTTTTGCAGCAGCTTTAAGGAAACTCGCGAAACAAGCCATGCCAACAAGTTCTTCACCAGCCACATCTTCTTGTAGTGGCTCACAGCCAGCATCCCCAACTATTTCTCACTCAAGTTCTAGAAGTGCAGGCAAGTATATTAATGCCTTATAACATAGCCACAATAAAACATGTGCTATGATTGGTTAAGTGCACAAGAGTGCATGATGGACTGCACACTGTTGGACATGATCAAGAAGCATTTGCACCTATATATTGAGAATTTTGTTCATACATTTTCAATTATTCATGCTGTTTTTGGCTCTAGCTACAGTATGTTATAAAATGAATGGTTCATGCTTAAAATGTGCATCTGTTGCGAAGTGGATGCACCTGGAAAGCTTCTTAAGCAATCAAGAAGCTAGAGTTGCACTGGGCTACACCTCTTGCTACTGCTATCCTTCTTTTGTGCTTAAGCAACCTGGAAAACATAGATCCATTTCAGGATGGATGGATGCTAAGTGTGAACAGGTTTTTTAATTCACTTTATTCTAGATTGATTTGAGCCCCAGTCTTCATTCTCACCTCCCCCCTTGAAAAAAACTTTCATTTTAAGAAAATGCCCTCCTTCCCACTTCTTCAATCCCACTTTAGAGGGAAGATACGAACATTTAAAAAAAATATAATCAATAGAAGTAGAAAACTGGGAGAGAGAATATTTAAAAAATTGGGGAAAAAAGTTCTCCAGTCTCCCTGAACTTGAAAGGTTTATGTTGTTGTTTGTTGCACCTGCCATATTCCTTTGGGAAAACTGTGACATCCTGATTAGTGGAGCTATTACTGGAGTGGATTTAGGAACTCATCAAAGGGAGATGACTGGATATTTTGTTAATGTGATCATTAACAAAATCTTAGGAAGAAGTGTAGAGTAGTTTAAGCATAAAAAAAGAGATAAATGAAATTTAAGACAAGAATTAAAAATAAAAACAAATACATTAGTTGATAAAATTAATGAAAATGCAAATGACCATAAATCATAAAATTTCTTGATAATTGAAAATTAATTGGTAAAGTTGATGAGAATACAAATATTAAACAACAAAATTTCTTTTTAATACCTTCATCCTCTTTCGCTTTTAAGTTGTTTTACTTAACCTTGACTTTAGTTTCCACAGTGTGTTCATATTACTTTAAAATTTCATTATAGATAATCTTCTGATTTTATTCTTAGGTGTATCTCCATCAAGAAACTCACCTGCTGCCACACAAACCCCTCCACCATCCCGAAGTGATGGAGCAATGTCCAAAGAAAGAGCACCACTAAGTACAGAAAGAGAGCTACATAATATATCAACTCCACCCATGCCGCCAATCCCAGCCTTGGAATCTGACAGCTCCAATCCAAACACAAGTAAGAAGCTGATATTTCACATGATGGTATTTCTTTGTGACCATAGCAACACCATATGGTAGAGGGGCTTAGCTACTTTAATCTTAATGGCTTCTCACATGGTTCGTACGGGTTTTGGAAAGTCTTGGAAAGTTTAGGAAATTGATAATGCATTTTTCTAGGACCTGGAAAGTTTTGGAAAATTCCTTTTTCAACCACTGGGCTATGGAAAAGTTATGAATTTTTCATCAGTTGTCCAGCTCCCTACCTTGCAAAGAACTGTTTTCTTTGTATTAATTAAAAACACAAGATTTTTTTTTTTTTGCCTGCTGCAAAGCAATGCCCGCTGGCACTTTTGGTCAGTATTTTTGGAAATTTAAGTCAATAGGCTTTGAAAAAGTTTTGGAAAAGTTTTGGAGGTTTTCACCAAGGAATCTGTATGAACCATGTTCTCAGATAGACTAAATTCTTGTCTCAAGCATTGTTCATTTAAAAAATAAAATTAGAAATGACTCTAGAGTTACTTTCAATTAGCTTTTATTAACTACACTTAAATTTAAGGTTATTAGTTGGCTGTTGTGCTGCTGCCTGCAGTGTACGAGCCATAGATCAATCTTTAGAGACCACAAAGACATGTTTTGACTTCTCACTCATCGGCCCACTTCAACTCCTTACAGAGATTAGTTTCACAGCTGGCGGAACATGCTTACTGAGGAATCTCTGGAGAGTACCACTACCTCTGTAGTTTGAGAATCCACAGCTACTTTAATTTTTATTAATTTGTGCTTGATGAAGATGTAATAAAGGTGGTGCACTTGACAGGCCTTTCATTCTGAAACAGTTAATTATAGATGAATCAATAGTTATTGCCAATATATGTGATCCTTCCTTAATTCTATTAAATGAAAAATCAAGAATTTTTATTTGATATGGCACTAACTAAAGGTCTTTTTCTTAATGACCTGGCATTTATTATGGGGGGGGGGGGGCTGGTGCAAATGGGGGGGGGGGCCACAATTTTTTTTTTTGGCGGGGGAAAGGGGGGGTTTCTAAA
>JAAAQI020202992.1:0-21099 GCA_011800005.2 Stichodactyla mertensii
GGGGGGGTGGGGGGGGGGGGGGGGGGGGGGGGGGGGGGGGGGGGGGGGGGGGGGGGGGGGGGGGGGGGGGGGGGGGTTAGTGAGGATTTAGTAAGTTTGAAGGAGCCACTTCTAGATTTATGTTTTAAGTTTTTTAATGCCTTGATAGTCAAATTAGCAGTTTATAGCAGTAAGCAAAAAATGTTGACATGACTTTGGAAAGAGGATGAAAATTGTGGTTCTGATAACAATGGTGATTGTGGCAATGTTTAGTGATGGTGATGATGGTGATGATGATGATGGTGATAGTGATGATGATGGTGATAGTGATGATGATGGTGATAGTGATGATGATGGTGATAGTGATGATGATGGTGATAGTGATGATGATGGTGATAGTGATGATGATGGTGCTGATGGTGATGATGGTGATAGTGATGATGATGGTGATAGTGATGATGATGGTGATGGTGATGATGATGATGGTGGTGATGATTATGATTACAATTATGGTGATGATGATAATGATGATGATGATGACAGACCTTTTTAGCTTCATATGCAAATTACCTATTTCAGACTACATGGCACTCTCTTGGGAATTGTTCTTTTATTATGAAAATATTAACCTAATAAACATAAGAAAGAATTAATTCCCAAGAACTAGAAATATTGGAAAGTTATAGTGCTTAGAAAGGAGGTTATTCCGGGCGAAAAACCCTTGAAATAAATTCGGAAAAATGAATTTCTGACCTCGCTGGGATTCAAACCCACAACCTTCGGATTTGTACTACCAATGCTCTACCAGCTGAGCTACAAGGTCAGACTGGGAGCAGGCCGGGGTGAAATAGATGTTGGGTCGCAGTAATTGAAATACAATTATATGAATATGTGGACCGCGTGGCACTATGAAATACAAGAACTAGAAATAATGGAAAGTTATAGTGCTTAGAAAGGAGGGTTTTTCAAGGGTTTTTCGCCCGGAATAACCACCTTTCTAAGCACTATAACTTTCCATTATTTCTATTTCTTGTATTTCTTAATTCCCAAGAGACACCACATGGTCTGAAATGGGTAAACAAAGAATGAAGCTAAAAAGGTCTTTTGCAACAATGACAACTATGTGATTAGTATTATTTAGTAATTTTGAGTAGAATATGTATGGTACAACTGAAGCAGCTTGATCAGGATTTCTTCTTGAACATCTCTCACAAACTTTCACCATGAACTAAAACAAGAAAAATACTTCATTATATAATTACAAATGATGAATATCAAAAGCAAATAATCTCTAGCTGTTTCTTCATCTCTCACGAAGGGCCCCAGATTCTTGTGGGCTCAAGCCTAGGTGGCTGGATCATGCTCCTAGTTGCCATGGAGATCCCACATAGAATCCAAGGTTTGGTTGGCATAGCAACAGCAGTTGATTTTGTGAGTAGGAGATTCGACAGTCTCCCAGAGGAAACAAAAGAACAAATCAAAACTACTGGAAAATGGTTATTCCCCTCCCAGTATAGCGACAATCCTTATGTTTTAACTTGGGATATGATCCAAGATGCTCGTCGGCATGTCTTGGGGGATAGCATTCCCATACACTGTCCAGTCAGGTTGATCCATGGTATGGAAGATGAAGAAGTCCCTTACCAGGTTTCTCTGGATGTTGTCAAAAGAGTTGAAAGTAAAAATGTGAATGTGACACTTGTAAAAGATGGACATCACAGACTGTCAGAGCCAAAAAATATACATCTTATAACCAGAACAATTGAAGAACTTATTCAGGAATTGAATTTGTCAACATCACAGATGTAAAATATAGAGTTGATTATGGTAAGAAATGCATGTACAGTACATGTATTTGTTATCATAAATGGCCCAACTACATGCACCATAAGGAATTCTGGGACCATAATTCTTTAAGATTCTCATGTTCAGGAGACAAAAAAACATTGCAACTGGCAATCCTAGGGGTGGGATGAGGTGGAGGGTGGGGTCAGGTAGAATTGGGCCCTGTAAACAATGTAGTATGGGTATTTTCGGGGTCTTCCCAAAAATGGCTGGCATTGTCCATGGGGCATGAAGAGTTGGGAATTGTGAGGGATCATTAGAAAAGAACCAAAAACAAAAATCAACTTTCATAACAAAAACTAGGCAAATTGGTTATTCTGTATTGTCTATAGTATAATCATGGATAGGGATGATTTACAGGCATTTTCTTTCTTATAATCAACATGCTATGCACAATCACTATGGTAATGGGCCTGATCCACAGACCAACATAAAATTTTTTAGTTTTCATTTGACCTAATCGCCACTATGTTAGTTCAAGTTAACTAAAGATTTTTTGGTTTCTTTTGTTATACCAACTAACATGGTGGTCATGTCTTTTTATGTTTTGTTTAAAGGAGTTCCGATAAATCAGTATACACAATCCCCATAAATCAAGGACAAAACTAACCAAAAGTTTAACTAATATTTTTTAGAAAAAAAAAAGAAAAAATACATTGTCTTCTTTGCAGGTATTCTTAGTGTTAAAAGATATATTTTAACTGTAGCACTAATTACAACTGCGATGGAGACTTAGTCTAGTAAAAAATACAAAAAAACTAATTCAAAAAGGTAGAGTGATCGCAATAAACCCGTAAAACAAAATCTACTAGTCAATGACTAATAGTCAAATCCCAACAAAAGAAAACAATAGAATTAGTGTCTACTAACTTCTATTAGACTAATAACTATTTCATGGGTTTATTACAATCACTCTAGAAACTACAGTGTACGTAGAGGTTTCTTTATTCTAATTAGTTCTCTTAATCTCTTCTAGGTCTGATTCACAGACGCATCTTAATCTCACAAATTTCTATCTTTGAACCAGTTTGAGAAAAGCAACAGTGATCAAGATTACGATGTTACTGTGAAGCAGGCCCAACTCGGGTTCCAAGGAGATGAGAACGTCAAATTCACATAATTTGCAATGATGACTTACAGCAACTTTAGGCTGGAGTTATGTTTGAACAAGGTGAATGCAACCTTGGTTTAGTATCCCCTACCCCCTTGGGAAGAACATTTTCTCCTCAGGGGAGAAGGGATGGAAAGTATACTGAGTCAGAGTGCTCTCAAAATTAGCACAAGTTTACATATGTGTAAAGTAAGTCACAAAAACTTGGGGCATGTTTAGACTTGAGTGTGACTGAGGTTCAACCTAAGTTAGACACAATGAAACAATGCTAAATAATTAGCAGTCATTGTCAAAATCTTTACCCGACCTGGGTTAATGCTCTAGTCTAATTATGTCCTTAGAGAATGGTCCTTTGTACACCTTTCGGATCACATATCATTCCCTTGTGATTGAGGCTCAATTCATATTTATGTATCTTTTCAAGTGTCTCTAAGAAACAAAGAAATATAGGGAGTGACACATGATCTGAAATGGGTAAACATTACACCCAAACTGAGGAGGTCTATTGGCAGACGGTACAGGAGGGATGGCATGAGAAGGGTGTTTTACTGATATTTCAATTCAAAATCAATATTAACCTTTAGTTAACAAAAAGTTGTATTTATTACACATTTAGGGTCAATATCCGTGTGATAAAGCCATGAATAAAATCCATATCACTGAAGTGATACAATATCACTTCACGGTAAACTGTCCAATGATATTTTGAACAATAAAAGATTTTTCTGTGTTATTGTACCGACTCTAAATGTGTAATAAACAAATTATGATATGTTAAGAGTTTGATATCGCTTTTATTCACTCCTTTTCTGTCATATCACTCATTCCTTCACAATATAATATGGAAAACTCATGAATAAAAAAATAACAAGCTCTTAACATGTGATCATCTCTAGTTAGTCAGTCATGGCAGCCATATTGAATTTAACAGGAACAATATTTTATCATTACATCATTTATTTTACACTAAAATTTTCAGATGCTCTTGGGTTCAATATGGCTGACATCACATGGCCTTGCAAAAGCCTATCCTGAAGAGAGACATCTTAACAATTAAGATTAATCTTATTTAATCTTAATTTAATTTCACTTATGTGAACAGGGACCTCTTAGTCAGGTGTCTTGTACAAAGTATGTATATTGTATTGTTATCAGTTTGTTAACATCTGAAGTTCATTGTCTTGTTACTCCTTTTTTGCAATTTGTTTGTACTATTCTTTGTTATATAATTATTTGCATTTTTGATAATTCATATCATATTTTTTTCTCAGAGACTTGTATGTGCTTATGAAGACATCCATTAAATTAGGCAATGTTTGGGTTTAAGATTAAAAAATGGTTCGGAATTTCCACTAATCATTTTTTGGGACTACAGAACCTGTTCTAAGGGTATTCTCCTATGTAGCTTTGCTGTTAGGGTCACCTGAATGCAGAAGAGGGAATCCAGAGATGATCCTAACACCAGCTGCGTAGAAGACTGTTCTAAGGGTTGAAATGTTGGGAATTCAGCGACTGAACCTGGCCAGGGTACCTTTAGTAGGCTTCCAGCATCAAAAGACATGGGGCTTCAGCTTGGTTTACACTAACTGAGGTGCATTTCCAGGTGTGTCACCAGGTTGAACAGCATCATTATGTACATGTACAGGTACAGTAAGAGGTTCATGAATAAGCAGTTCATCATCATCAATATCATCAACATCATTTTCATCTGTTTGATCATTTTGGTCTCCAAAAACAGAGCTCAAAAGTGAGCTTGTATCATCACTTTGATTATACTTGTCAGCCTCTTTGCGGTCTTTTTCAACATAAAATGCACACAAGATGAAGGACAGTCCACCAAGAACACAGATAAATGTGGTTATTAGTAATGAATATTCCATGCTTGTTTGATGAGCAGCTGTCGATGTTTTACCACCTCTTATTGCATCTGATATCTGGTAGGAAAAAAAAAAAATCAAACAAATCAAAACAAATCATTGAGTCCAAGCATGCATACATCTTTGACAGAATGAATAGATGGACAAGTGAGTGAGTGGATGAATGAATGAGTGAAATAATCAAAGAATGGATGGATGGAATTATTAATGGAAGAGTGGAAGAAGGAATAAATGAATAAAAAACAAGTGGGAAGGCGAGCGAGTTACAGGTAGCCCATACACTTTTCTCACCTGGCGGCCATCTTGACTGAAAAACTACTACATTTTGGCCTGGTGAACCTTATATTCAAACACTTCAGAATGAGTTTAGCCAGGCAAAAAAAAAAGTTTTTATTCTCATGGGAATAAATAAAGCTGCAATGTAAGGAAGTTCTATTATAGCTTGTTTACTGTACCTCTCCAATAAGCCACGGACTTCCTGCATCTCCAAACAAGTGAGACACCAATATCTGCACTGCCTCAGCACTGGATCGGCGAGGAGGTATTATCATATACTAGAAAATGAACAAAAATTAAAGCATTCCATGAATGAATTGACTTATGATGAAGTGAGACTTAGTAAAATGCCTGTACTGAAATACAATGTGCAGTATGTACTCACCAAGACCATATCTCCTACTGGTGCCCAGTTCATGCACAGCAAAACTTCTCCAACGAAAACAGCAGCCTGAAGTCATAAGACAAAGCAGTATACATAAAAACTATATTAATTTTGAACCACAGTATGTTATTAGACAGATAATTGCTGGATTTCAAACAGTAAATGAAACTCCTCTACCTCAACAGTGGTCAAACTTTGACCACCATCTCTTCTCCACCAGAGAATATTCTATGCTATCAAAGTACAATTTTATGAAGAAATTGTGAATTTTAATTTGAATTTAGAGGGTCTGGCAAATACAGTAAAAACTTTCAACTGATGAACATTCCATTGAGATAAGTTTAGTTAGCTGGTTAGTAGGATTTGTAATTTTCCATGTTCTAATTGTTTCTACATAATTGTAAAGCATGGAAGCTAGACTGAATTGACTGATTGGCCCCTAGCTGTCACATGGTATAAAGTAAGAAAGTTTGGATGTTGTCTGACTGCTCTACAAGTCTACTGATTTTTGAACAAATTATCAACTTGAATTATAATTTGTCTCTTAAATATAACCAAAATCTTGTTGTTTAACCCTAATTCAAAATGCCCTTGCTGTTTTAAGGAGAAAAACGTCTCAAAACATGTTGAAAATTTGTTTAAAAGTTAGTGCATTTGTACAGCAGTTGGACAACAATGTTTGAACATTTTTGTTACCGTAACATGATATAGCACAAATTACACTGCCTGATGGCTAGGGGCCAATCAGTGAATTGTTGGATGGCAAAAGTTTTCTATATAATATGTTAAAAAATTGTCATTAATTATTTTTAGGTTATAAACCTCATTAACCAGCCCACTGCCAATGTAGCAGTGTATTTACTGTACTTACATAAGAGATGTATGCATGTGAATGAGCCAGTACAAGTGCTGTGTACAAGAATGGTGTGCAAGCAATCAGGCCTAATGTGCAAACCAGTGCATCAGCTCTTGGGTTTGTGACTTTCCATCGTCGCGCAATTTCAGCTCCCAACCAGACACCAACTATGCCGGCAGCGCACGTAATAATACCAAATGTGAAACTAACTCTGTCGGGAAGAAAGAGGAATTATCTTCAATACATGTAGGCTGTCATTAGGGTTAAAAGATAATTCTCAACTTACTCATCTTGTGACTTTTTCATGCCTTGTACATGTGATGCATAATACAGGAATTTTGGTGCCCAAAATGCCAGGGCGCCTGTTACAAATGTCACGCAGGTGAATCCTATGTTGAGCCAAATAAAGCTTTTCCTGTAAAAATCATGATTTACGATGCATAAATAGCAATCAGTGAACACATTACATGTAAATGAATGAATGAGTGAATGCATGAGAAATTGTACAAAAACTGATACAAACAGTTAAAATTCTTTAATCTGGTATACTGTACAAAAAAGGGATGGTACCAAATAACTAGTAATGATTAAATAAAATAAATCAAAACAAGAAAACCTTTTCACACTTACACTTGAAAAATATACTTCAAATCTTGCCAGTAACTAGTACTGACGTGAACATTAGACGCTGATACTATATTAGGGTTGACACCCTTCTCTATTGCTCCTCTGGGAGGTTCGTGAACAACAAATATTAAGAGAAGAAAACAAACAGCACCAAGCATTGGAGTAACCTGAAAAGACAACAAAATCAAGGTTGGGTAATAACTTACAAAGCTATGATGAAATGGGACTAATAGAATTAAGAAGACAAAGTGGTTTTAAAGACAGCATCAAGGAACAGGGTATTACTAACAGAGGAGGGAGGGAGGGGTTCAAAAAAATGGGAGAAACTAGCAAAAATACTGGTATACGTGTAAATACAGGCTGATGGCACTTAACCCATGAAATAGTCATTAGTCTAATAGAGATTAGTAGACACTAATTCCACTGTTTTCTTTTGTGTCTATTTGTCTATTAGACTTGAACTATTAGTTTCTGTTTCAAAGGTTAAGTGCCATCACTCTATACCTATATATCAAATCCTGCTTAAGGAAAAAAGGATCTAGTACTCTAGAATTGTAAAAAACTTCTCACTCACTCTTAGGCCCCATTGCCAGGCATCAAATGCTTTTGCTACTTTGGATCCCACTATGTAACCAAGGCCACTGAAATCAAGTAAATTATACAAACTAATTTAATATTTTTTATTTTGCTATTTTATGCCAACTTCAGAGACACATATTGTAGCTTAAGATAGAATCTTACGATGTTTAGACACTACGAGATTCAAGGAAAATTCATTTTGACTCAGGAATCCCATGTTGAATTTCACTCAAAAAAACATCATTTTTTTCATGAAATTCAACAAGGAATTTCCTCATCCTCCAATGAATTTTCCTATAATGTTCAATGAATACCAAGTACCTGGGTAATGGAATTTCCAAAGGGTGGGGTGGGGGTTGGGAGGGTGCAAGTAGGGCTAACCTTTCTTTGGTAAGTAGTCAATGCAAGAGAAAGTGTGGCAAACATTATTTCTTTATACTTCTGAAAAATTTGAGACATGAAATTCCCTGGAAATGTGTGACTGCAAGACTTTTGAAAATTCAGGAAAATTTCAGGTGAACTGAGAAATTATTATGAAGTATGTCACCCCTTGCTATCTGGTACTCGATTTATGTGTACTGAGCTTGTTAAAGAATTAGAGATGAAAAAGAGATTAGAATGAAGAACTGTGTACATGTGTTTGATGTCCGTACCTTCCAACAGGAATAGCAAAATAAAATATAGATAACATTCTGGTCCTCATGTCTCCAGTGAACAGATCTGCTATGACTGTTGGTGCTATAGTAGAATAACTGGCTTCACCAATACCAACTACGCCTCTTAGTACAAGGAACCACCAAAAATCCTGGAATAAAATGATGTCAAGGGACTGGTTAGAAAGTAAAGGCAATGTTCCAGGTGATCTCTAAAATGTGCCAGGCGTCGGGCGCGGTAGAGGAAGAAAAATCCATCCCATAGGGCCCTTGCAGGCTAAAAAGTGTCCCGTGTCCTCAGAAATTCTTGGGTGAATGATTTGAAGTCCACCTTAACTTTTGGAACGTTGATCAATGAAGAAGTTTTGTCCAGTTGAACTATCTTTTGAACATTTTTACAAGCACCATCTTGTTTTCGAAATCAACAAATGATTGCAAGTTATCATGGGATGGATTTTTTCTCACTGACCACAAAATGCACTCTGATTGGCTATTTCGCTTTCCTCAGATCACCTGGTACTACAACCCGATTAACTCAGTTGGAAGAATATCAGTCTTTTTGTGCATGAGGTAGTGGTTAGAGCCCCATCCAGACCAACACTCGGGGGTCTTCTAACTGAGAAGGTGCTGCCTTTGTAATTTATATCTGCAAATTATTAGACCCTTCACATAGCTCAGATGATCATGTTAATGGCAACCCCGTGCATTTGATTATATTCATATAGAAGTTGTGCATTATAAATGCCAAACATTTCATTAAAACATTTTTACCAAAATTATCATACCATGCTTAGCTTAATTACTTTACTTACACCTTCTCCTAATAAGGTACTTGAAAAGACAACAACTGACCAAACCAGCACTCCGGCTGCCATTAAATACTTTCTCTTTAACCTGTCACCAAGGTAACCAAATATAGGTGCAACAATCATATAGCTACAGATAAAGGAGGTCTGTAATAACCCTGTAACAGAGTTGTCATTCTGTTTGTGGAAGTACTGTTGAATCTTTATCAAAATTCCTGAAGAAAAAAAATGAAACCCTAGAAATTAACACAGAAACTTAAAAGAAAAATTGGTTAATATTTGAAATTTGTACATGCTTAGGATCATTAACCCAGTAGACCAAGGTTTTGGTCTCTTAGTGGTTTTCACATGAATGGGAAACTTATGGTATGGACTTACAACTTGACATGGTACAGTACATGTATGCCATAACAGTGAAATGGCTTACCATTGTTCCTAAATGTAAATCTTCCAGTAATTTGTAGTTACCATTACAGCAAGTTATGGTACAGCTAAAGTTCCCTATATCATTTCTCATTCATATGAAATACTCCGGTTTCAAGTTCTCTGTTGCTCATTGTTACAGTAGCCTCATTTCAGTGTTAAATATTCACAAATACCAACGATAAAGTAAAGAATACACAACTTCAATAACACAAACACTTTGAAATTCACACCTGGGGGGAGTGGGTACTCCCATACATAACAGGGCAGGGCTGTTCACCAGAAATTTTGAAAATGACTCGTAAAAGGCATCCGAGTCTCGTCTAGGTGGGCGTGGCAACTAATGATTCTTACCCCTAAAAGGTACCAACTCTAAAACAATATTTTTTTCAGTTTTAATAATATTAAAGACAAACGTGTGATTCCATTTAGTTGAAATGCTTATTAGAAATTGTTAATATAAACTCTTTTATCCATGAGTGCTAAGTGATGAATGTCAGATGATGAAGCGAAAGTAAAATATCCTGAATTACAACTGTCATTCCGGCTGTTATCATTATCTAATCTGGGTTATCTTATTTCCTGAAAGACACCCCTAAAAGGTACTGGCTTAATCTTGTGTGGTTTTTTAAGATCTGTGACCTAAGAGGTACCAAATCCCAAATTTTGAACCCTTAAAAGTACTGTGGGCATCCCTGCCCCTTTCATATAATTTGGAGTCTGGACCCCTGAGCTTCACGAGGCATGTGAATGTTCTACACAAAAATGAGACTAACAAGAGCAACAGAGAACTTGAAACTGGAGTGTTTCAAATATTTCCCACAACATCAACCACACAGAAAGCTAAATTAGTAACAGCTGTGGTAAAAACAACATTTAATTCAATTCTATGTTAATTAATGCTTTAGTTTGCTTGATTTTCATTTGTTTACTAGTATCCTCAAATAGAAAACAAAGTATTGTTTTAAACTTCTTTTTGCAAATTTTCATAAAAGTGTTTTAAGATGTCAAAAAGGGTACCTAATTTCCTCTTTTCCTCACTTCAAGATTACAGTAAGATTAACTAGTAATTTTCGAAAACAGGAAGTTTCATACGTAAGCTTAATAGTACATCAGTCATCTCATACAATTCTTTTCATGATGATTAAAAATTCAACTTTCCAAAGAAAAAGAAAAATGCTTTGCATCTAATTTACCCAACTTATAGACTCGTCCATATAAAAATCGTACAATTTGCACTTCTTTAATAAGTTTTAAACAAGCTTACAGTTTTGTCTTGACATTTTGAAAGCCTTGCGTAATAAAGTGTCATAAGACGCCACTTTTTTACACGAAATACAGTTCAATTATTTAAACTCCTTTGGCACATACTTCACACTAGACAATTCAAGAACCAAACATTTCAGTTGCGAAGGTATTTCCACGTACCTGCTATGGTAAATCGGTCCATATAGTTGAGAAGATTGATGACAAAAAGTACACCAACACTCACGAAAGCACGAAAGTTCGTCCCGCGACACGGCGCAGCTACTCGCGGCATAGTTGATATTTCGTTCTCTTTTGCTTCCTTTCCTGGGCTTATGACATTAGTGTCCTCCTCGGTGGACATAACCTCGTAGTCGGAGCTTGTTTTTTTGGTGTATTTTTAGTCGTTTTGAATGTGAAATATTTTGTTTTTCATTCACGATGTGATGTTGATTTGACTTCCACAAGCACCTGAAGAGGGCTGGTTACATAGTTAAGAATACAGGAAGCCCAAACTAAACAAGCAAAACACTTCCGATTTTCCCATTTTTTTTTTGGCAAGCACTTTGTTTCAAGCTTTATCTCAGGATCACCACTTCAATTAATGACAAGAGAGAGAAATACTAAGTATTTCTTTGGGGAAGTTTTCTCACAAGCCTTGTGTGAGCAAACTACGCGCGCATTTTTCGAGCATTGGTTTCAGCAGTTTGAATACTTGCTCCAGCTGATTTTTACTAACCCTCATTTGATGAAATGATTCTAAGAATTTTATTTATACTTGCAATTTAAGTATTTTAGATCTTAGAGCTAGCATAGCATTTCAGAGAGATTTGAGACGCGCAAATCGGTCTACGGGAGTCCCGCGGGATGGAAACCCTAGCTATGAAGCGTCAGTTCTTGTAAGGCTCGGATACTGACGATGCAACTTTCCCTGTGACTTTGCTTGCAACAAGGAAATCGCACCGTGCGTCGTGCAACTGTTGCGCACTACGTCGCAGAAGTGGAAACGAGTTCTACTTTTGTTCTTTTGCTACTAATTAATTATGCGTGGGTTTTATTCGGGATTGCCGCGGGATAGCTGTCCCAGTCTCTCCCGTCCCAGCTGTCAATTACTAGTCAAGTATGATTGCAGTTGACAGGTTTTCTAACGATCTGCTTGTTTCTGGCGGGCACAAAGCTTTCGTTTGAAAATCTCCTAAAACCATACAAGGATTACCACCACGTTGGGCACTAAAGATGCTACTCTAAACGGCCACCTCTCTCTTCATCCAAACGTATTTTACAGACAAGTTTGAAATTATTTCTTGAACTTCCCGCGCAAGTCGAAGATCACGTCTCGAACGTCCCGAACTCGAACAAGGATTCTAATTTTTACTGACATTTTATTGGAATCTTATTGATATTTTATTGGTGCTAAAACTCTCCTAGGAAGTCCTTTATTATTAAAGGTAAGTAATTCCAAAAGCTTGATTACTTAGATTAGATATTATGATCCAATCTCGGCTTTTGTTTTATTCGCGGTCACTCGATAATTCCAAGTACACTATGAAACAGTACTTGACTTTCTTGCCTTGTAAAATTAGTTTATTTTATCGTTTATCTATTGAAATTATCACTCAAACCGTTGACTTATCGCTTGTTTAAGAATTTTAGGCCTTGTTTTGTGGACTTTGTCTATTTTTATGTGGCAAGTTAGGAGTTTTTTACTGCGCGTTCGAGAGAAATTATACTGTAACCCACGTATCAAGTTACAACAGTAAGAATTTGTTTTTATTTTGGAACCGCAGGGGATCCAGACCAGGCTAAAAATCTTTTCGATCTCCCACAAAAACGATTTCTTTTTACTCCCAAATTGAAAACAAACAGCGACAAAATATTGCTCTATACACAATTTTATTTGCCATACAAAGACTTGGTTTTCAAACTGTTCAGTTATAGTAGTTTGTAGTCAAAGAACAATGATGTTCTTCTCAAAAAGACCCTTAACTTGTTTGTTATATTGAAGAAAGCAGCTGTCTTTTAAGGATTCAGGTTGAAAATATAGTTTACAAGCTTGATTCTAGTTTGTTGAATTTCTCGTGAACAAAATAAATTACAATTTACTGTTTTTAGCTCACAACCCAGCAGGATCACATGAAGTATTTTACATCCTTATGAATAATTTAAGTCAAAAAAACAGTTTTTCTTCTATTTTACTACAGCATTTTAAAATGTTTTATGCCCGAAGGCGCTTACAGTGCTGTAATTATACTATGATAGAATAACAAGTGCACTTAAAAGACTGTTCCTATGGTAACTTTGCTTGCAAACTTTGGTTTAGAAACTTGAATATTCTAAAAAGTTCTAACATTATTCTAGGGCGTTTACTTACTTTTTTATACCAAGGATATCTTTTTTACAGGTGACATAGATATTTATTATTGTTGATTGTTTTTCTTTTAGATTCATAATTTTTTGTCTTAAAATTGATACAAATTGTATCAATTAGGTTATATGCAAATCATATTGTAAAGATACATTTACAATATGATAAGATATTGACCTATGATAAGATATATCAATTATAGATTCATATAGGATAACTGTGTGTTATTGTGTGAATCTTTATTTTAATTGAAAAAAATTATTTTAAATCTTTACTGAATTAACTTTAGTTTGGTTCATTTTTTTATTTTCTAGGGATTTTTTTGGAACAGAGAAATGGACAATAGCAACCTGAGTTCTGATTCAATATGCAGTGACGACACAGAATATCTCTTAGGGCAGAATGCCTCCTTAAGAGAGATTGATGATTTTGACTTAAAACTAAGCATTAATTTTGAACGAAGTGATAAGAATTCACCTATGAAGTACAATGGTGGGAGGCAGCCCCCTATAATAAGAAATGAGAGGAAAAAAGATGAGGAAAAAAGAGGTCAAAGTAGTCAAAAGGTTCAGGATTTGGCTGGCCTGATTGGATATCAGGAAAGAGGAAAATTGAAATACTCTACTTCAAGTCATTCAGCACCATCCAGCCACAGTGGTAAGGATATTCCATCAAAGCATTCTTCCTCTAAAATGTTTAGTACAGAATCAAATTACCTGCCCAGACAAGAAAGGAAGGATCGCTTAGGAAAGCAATCTGAGAGAAAGAAAAATCTGTTATCTAGCACACAGCCACACTTCACTAAACCAAGAACATTTGTGGAAGAACAGAGTAGGAAGGATGCATTAAGTGAGGACATAAAATCAAGAAAAGAAGAACATAAAAACAAAACCAGAGGGAGCCTTAACGTTGGTAAAACAGAAACTGAATTTGACCAAAGGAAAGGATGGAGGCAGAAACATTCACCTGGTAAATTCAACAATTCATGGAACTTAAACAAGGAAGAATATGATGAGGTTAGCAACATTGATTCACCAGAACAAGCAGATATTGGAAGCATTGCTTCAGAAGCCACTGAAGACTTGTTAAAAAGAGATGATGAACTGGATGGTTCTATAATAGAAAAACTAAAAGAATTGAATCTTGCTGTCAGCTTTGATGCTGCAACTCAAGGTAAGGTTGTTTAAATTTGAAACACTTTGCAAAGGCTCCCAATAGATACAACTGTACCAAAAATTATTGTTACAAAAGCAAGCAGTTCAAATGGCTCCCAACTTTTTTTGCCAATGTTTGTTTGTTTGCCAACGTTCATTCAATTCCAATATAATTTCAGTAATCATTTCTTTTGATGCTGTAACCTTATTTTTTCTTGCACACTCCAAAAGTGGCTCCTATAGGCCTTTTCTGAGATAGCAAACGTGATGCATTATGGTCTAGCTTGGGTACAAACATCTATTGTTCATCATGCCTTATATGGAGTTGTTTGAACAAAAGCTAGACCACAATGCACCTTGTCTATCTCAGAACAGGCCTATGAGAACCCCAGCCTGCATCTTTTCCCTATTATTCTGGCTTTTGTGGAGATTCATGCATATGTGGACCTTAATTTAATTAGGTTAATACTCCTTTAACTTTTTTTTAGGACTAGATGATGATAAAGTAAAAGAAGGAGCCCAGCTGTTATCAAAACTTTTTGGTGGTAGCATAGATAACTACTACAGCTCTCCGAGGTAACTATGACCTCTTTCTTTCAAATATTTTTCAATAAATCAACCAGATTGAGTGGGCAAATTAAAGTTAATCAACTAACCATTCAGTCTTTCTTTTCACCTCACGGCTCCTCCAACTGTAAGGAGAAGAAAAGGCACTAAGAGTGAGGATGCTGTAACATTACTCCTGATTATAATCTCATAACTGTTTGTTTCAGTGCCTATTCAGGATCTGCAAGTGGACAAGAAAGTAAGAATTATTGTTAGACATAATATCTACCATCCATCCTTTAATATTCATGTCATCATGGTAACAGATTCCCCAGCTAACAGGGACTGAGGAGCAAGGTGGAAAGTGTGAGGGCTGACAATTGAAAATAATTGCACAATTACCGCGAAAAGCACAGGAGCCCCACAAAATGCCTGGCGTTTGAAATTAAAGAAAATACAGAGAATATAGCGGAATATAGACGGGAAAAAACTTGTTTCAAGTCTTTTTTTTTTATTTTAATTATTTTTCTTTTTAGCGCAAAAAGTGGGGGCGGGGCACAAAAAAGTGGTGGGGCTGCGGCCCTACCAGCCCCTCCCCCTCTGCGGTCCCTGGCTAATGATCCTCAGATACATGTAAGGAGCAGCAGTGCAAACTCCCCCTGCAATGGCTGCAGGATGCAGTTGTACCAAGGGAAAGTATGTTTAACTATTGAAGAGGGGTTTCTGTTGGGGTCCATAAGTTGGTTGAGCATCAGTCTGTTGTGTGGAAGGTTGTTGGTCCAATCCCTTGCCAAACCAACACTCAGTGTCTTAAAATAACTGAGAAGGTGCTGCCTTTGCTAAAATGTACCTGCTAATGATTAGAGCATGTATTTGGAATTGCTTGTTTGCAACATTTCCCGAGAGAAACAAAAGACAAAGGCATGGCGGCCATGTTGGTGGTGGAGACAACATCCTTATGAGAAATACTTTGTTAAAAGTCACCAACATGGCCACGATGAGGTAGCATGGAAACAAAAAATTGTGGCTATATCTTCATCTTGGCTGAGTTATTTACAAACCTAGGTGTATAATCGAAATTTATTACTTCAAAGATTCAAGAGGAGAAAGCCAAGCAGAAGAGAAAAGAAACATCAGCAACGTTAGCAGTAAAGGTAGCACAACATCCTTCATCAACACTGAAAGCTTACAACAGACACCAGACGAAATGAAGAGAAATGTTCCAAGAACAACAAAAGTCTCGTTCGCTACGGACGAGAGTACATCATTTGACAGCTCTCCACGTGTAATGAAGAGACCGTCATCAGAGAAAGGAGCTTACCAGGAGAATTACAACAGGCAATACAAACAAGAAACCAGGTATAGCGACAAAAGCGATAGTTATGGTGGGTTTGTGAGAGAAACTAGCGCTCTACGAGCAGCCATGGACTATGACGACGACGATGAAGATGATGATGGTGATGACAGATTTAAACAGAAAGGATCACCTGTTAGATCATCGGATGTTTATAGAGAGACTGAACCAAAACTGATGAAAGGATATCAAAAAGAACAACAAAAACAACCAGCTGAAGTCTACAGTAAAGCAGGTAACTAAACAGACCCTTACAGTCACGCTACGGTACAGCTAACGGCTTGCGACTGACATGTCCTTGCGACTCGTACCAAATTCATGGTTCCGACTCCAACCAATCACTGTATCACTGGTTTTCCAGTGGAATACATCTTGTCCCACAAACACCATCATAAACTGCTTGTTTTCACCAAGGTTTCTTGCATTACACGAATTTAATTCTCAAATTTCTAGAGACCGTTAAAAATCCCAACAGAATGTACGAATCTGTTTGCCATCAGAATCTCAGGTGTGCAGTTTTCTAGCAGACTTCGTTTGGCTTGTGGGACGTAGCAACAGTAACTATGGAGTTTCGGAACCATGAATTCGCTCTAATGCCTTCAGTTTTTAAATCAAAACGTAGCTTTACATTAGAGTCTACTCTTTAAAACTAGTTCTTGTTTTCTTTCAGACCAAGGAGACCCAAGTTATACCACGGGAAAAACCCCAAACCGGTAAACAATACATTCTGCGTTGATGAAGTTGGGGTATCGTATCGTTTTGGAAAAGGGCTCTGATTTCGTTAGGATTTACGCCACAGCAGTCGGTAGCCAACCGTGAGAGTAGTTTTCCCAATCACTTAACTTCTCTTATATGTTTAAAGGTATAAAATGGAGCGATGTTCTGACAGCGGTCAGAGAAGAAAAGTTAATGACAAAGTGGAGAGTGAACCACAGTGGGATGGTTTTTATACATCAACTCCGCACAAGAATGCTCAGAAAACAGTATCCCCAGCAACCAGTACGAAGGTAGGTGGTACAGGGTGTGAAAATGACGAATTTGAGTCTTTTCAAGATAACGATATATGAGGATTTCCAATACTGGCAACGCAGATTCTTTTGCTGCGAAAACTTAAGGCTCGGACACACGATGCGACGTTCCTTGCGACGTTGCTTATGCAACGGGGAAACCGCATCGTGTGTCCACCCGTGCAACTGTTGCGCGCGACGTTACAGAATTAGAAACGAGTTCTAGTTCTACTTGAGCCTTTACAGCGTCCATTTCTATTGATACAAGGCGCAACATTCAATATCAGGCGTGCGATTTTTAAAATGCCACTCGGCAGTAACTTCTTGCGAGGCATGTTCAATGCTGAATTCTAAATTTCCCATTGGCTCTCTTAACCTCCCTCTTCTGTGGAGCCCAAAAATTGCTGAATCCCACTGTTTGTACCAGCTCCCCTTCTTCATTTTAGATTGACAGCTCCGACATCGAGAGAAAGTTGTACCTGGAAAAGAAGGTACGTAGTACTTAATATATTTCATAATTAGGATGTACAAAAATATTACATGATTTTGATAATCATTCTTGGTACAAGAGGTCTTTTTCCTTTATCGTGAAGCAAGAAGCGTCCGATGCGCTCACGGGAAGCAAAGAAAAACCCTTTGACCAGGGTATTGGTACAAAGGATTTGAAGGGTGTGAAAATACGGTCGGCTGTAAAAGCTGAATGCTGTGTTAAAACAGGAAATGCAAACAAGTAAGAAATGATGAGCTGGAACGAGTAGTGGTTAAAATAAAGTTTATCTACGCATGCGCCACTCCTTTTATTGACCCTATCCATAAAGCCATGAATAAGGAATACTATTTTCTGTTCATGTGCTAAAGTAATAACAACCAGCCTTCAAAAGAGCATGCTAACATTAGTAAGTAAATCAAATTTCAGGGTCTTAGCACAAATACCTGAGAAGTTACAGCGATTTAAATTTAGAAGGATTTGTATGTAAAACACAGCCAAGGCCTGACCAGCCTCGTTTTGATGTTTTTAGCACATTTTAAATGCTTATAACTCTGCAAGGATTTACCATTATTCTTTGAAACTGTGCACATTTACTAATTCGCTGATGCTCTTTCATGTGAAGACAAAATGTTTTCAAAATTTATTGAGCTTGTGATTTATGCAAATTAGTGGTGGCTTTATGGGTAGGATCTATTCTTATCCCTTTCTTTGTGGTTGGCACGTGGTTTGCGCCACAGGTAGCCCGCCTGAATTTGGTTTTAACTTCTGTACTGCTATCGTTTGTTCAGCTACATGAAACGGAGGATAAGCTAAACCAAAGTTCAAAGGAGCTGCTAGAGGTCCAGAGCGAAGTAGATAAAGTCATGATGAAGAGAAAGGTTTGTAAAATAATTTTCAAACGCTATCATTGAATGTCATCCGTTATACGGATGCACCTCCGTTATACGGCCAGGCGCCCTCGTTTATCCGACCAAACGTACTAAACGTTCAGCACTTGCATATCGCGGGTTGCAAGGCCAAATTCTACCATACGAGCATAAGCGCTATCGAAACCTAACGGGCCACGAGATCACCGTATATGACTAAAAGACTACCGGGAAACCACCTGTTGGACGTTTATACCCCCGCATGCGACGTTCCCTGCGACGTTACTTGCAACGGGAAAATCGCACAGTGTGTCCACCCGTGCAAACTCACGCGACTTCGGCGACGACGGCGCAAAAGTAGAACTCGTTTCTTCTTCTGCGACGTCGCGCGCAACAGTTGCAAAAATACTCCTATAGGTGTTATGTAAATGAATGTATGATTGATTGATTGATATCATTCTTTGATTCGTTCACTCTTTCTTCTCTTTCTTCACTTATTCCTTCCTTTGTTTTTTACTTCGTTCATTTTGTCCCGTTTCTTCTTAGGTTGCTCTCGAAGAAGTTCAAGTCCTCGACGACAAGTTAAAAAGGACCAGAGCAGATCTCAAGACCTCGGAAAACCTGGCCGAACAATACAGACAGCAGGTCACCAAAACAAGGTATGAAGGCGCGTGAATATATATTCGTCGAAGGGTACCACGCCTGATGACCTCAGTGACTGTGACGTCACTGGAGTCATTCGTGGTTATCTGTTCCTTGTAATTCGCAAAACTGGCTACTAAGCGAAAACTAACTTGCTCCCCCTGACGTCACTGTCGTTAGCATTATGACAGGGATAAACCTTTATGATTTCAAGACGCAGCACTCAAAGTATGAATTTATTGCGCATTTAACAGCTCACTTCGTGTAGAATCCCATAGCTCATCCGAAACTGTCGCGCGGACAGGCTATCGAGGGAATTTAACGTGGAATTCAACACTGAAAAGCTGAATTCAAACGCGTTACACAGGTAGCCCGCTCACACACGTACAGCCGCTCAAGAATTGAGCTCGAAGAGAAACCAAAAATAAAGTCTTTGTCCGCTGTAATAGATTCAAGAAAACTTCACTGGATGTCGACTCGGGAATTCCATGTTGAATTTCACGAGAAAAAACGATATCGCACGACTCGCCAAACGACGAGGAATTCTGGCTTATGGACGGATATATTCCTTGAAGCCCCACGTGCACTCCCTTGCTCAATATTCTCAGAAAATCGAATTGATTCTACATAAGCTGAATGACCAGGGAAAAAAGCCAGTCTTCTTAAGCGATAGCATTAAACAAAGAAATAAAAACCAGTGGCGGAAATGACACGTGGTCTAAAATGGGAAAACATTAATAAGCCCAATTGGAAAGTTTCTACAGTGAGCGATAATGTCGAGAAAAATATTCCCACATTTTTGCGTTATCAAACCGCGTCAGTTTTATCGAACCCTGAAGGGAGAAAAATCTAGAACCCGGTGAAAAATAATAATTTATGCGATGTCTGTTTTGTTAAAGAAAGCTTCGTTTTTGCCACTCACACGTACCCATATAAACCTTTTAAGCGTGTAAGTCCTATTTTTCACAAAATCCGCTAAAATAAAGCCCACAAATGCATCTCCAATTTATCCTCCACCTACAATTCCATCTATGAAGGAAAAAAAATCGCAAAAATGCTTTTCATTTTGGACCCCAGAGTCGTTTTTCGTACAGTGATTTGATATTGATAACCTCCGTTTTCGGAACTCTTTTCTCTGGAGAGCGTTTTCAAAAGTGTTCGTATTACGCTATAACCGGCTTATCAACCGGGAGACCAAAACAAAACGTTCATATTAACTGTTTTGATAAAAGCTCTTTTGTCAACAAGTTACGGTAATGGCCTCGAAACTTAATAATGTTATCGTTTACGTTTATTGTTCATTAATATAACGTTCACTGCCGTTTACGAAGCGCTCTCTCTCTCTCTCTCCCTCCCTCCCTCCCTCCCTCCAGTGGAAATCATTTTATAGTCAACGAAATTCCGGAACGTTCTATTCTAAGATACGCTGCAAAATTTACAAATAGAATGCTAACATGTAGGATAACATTAAAGTTTACTCGTGAACGAAGCTAAAGCTCGTTCTCTCTCTCTCTCCACTATGGGAATCATCCTTTTAGTCAACGAAATTCTGGATTCTGGAAAGTTCTTGCAGAATTAACAAATAGAATGCTAACATGTTTTTTGTCAATCTTTTTACTATTATTATTGAAACAGCTGCAAAATCTAGAAGTTTCCCCATTTAAAAAATTCTAGTTTTTCCTGATTTGGAAGCCGGCGGCTTTCTTTCTATTTTGGCTTAGTCATTCTTGGGGAAGTTAGTCGGTTCCTCTTTTATTTCTTACACCCCATTATGTTCATAAATCGTTTACACGAGAACAAAATTCCACGGTAAATCCCATTATCGTTTTTCGCTTTTCCTCTTAAACTGTAATGGCTAGTTTGGCTGACTTGACCAACGATTCGTTTCGTCGCGTCTTCAATTCTACAGCAAAAATCCGAGGACATCCTTTCTCATTAACGTTACATCCTTCCACTAGAATATTCTGTGGAATTCTCCTCTTTTTGATCGTGTTTCTTGGCGTCTTCGGTAAT
>JAAAQI020203103.1:0-21097 GCA_011800005.2 Stichodactyla mertensii
GGAGGGGGCTTAAATTTAAAATTTTAGCCTAACAGGTTCTTAAAACCCAGGTTCTTATACGCGGGTTTTTACTGTATCTTGATTCCATTTTTTTCCCCGTACTTCAGTAGTCTAGCACTTAATCTGAGTAATTCAACACATCTTACAGGTCAATAAACTACTTATTCTAACTACTTCAAATGGCAACTTGAATAACCTGCTCAAAATTAAGATAAAAATACAGTTTTTCTACCAGTTAAGTCTATGTCTAACCATCCGTACTATACAACAACACAACTCATAAAAATAAACTCCAGTTGTGTGCGGCTTTCTAAAAACAAATTACGAGGTTAATGAAAAATGTAGGTTTTTCTCCGCGGTGGTTTCAGATAAAACTATCGTCACATGGCCGATGAGTAACAAACTATACGAATGACGTGCAAAAAAGAATATATCTTACTTTTGATTGTCTAGTTTTTCGTAAAAGTAAATGATTTGGAAGGCAATTCAGTCAAGACAAGGTTGAAAACTTACTTCATTAACTTTAGTTTGCCGCGATAATTTACTCTTAAATCGAACGATAAATCTAAATTAACTATTTGAGGAAAAACTAAATTAAGCAGAGAGATATAATTTTGAGTTTCATGTGGTTTAGCCATATGACGCCTGGCATCCCTTGATACCGCGTAAACGTGTTGGCTAAATGAACCGACCTGTTTCTCTTCTGGTGGCCTTTTTGTTCGAAGGCGCGTTGTATTGAGAAAAACAACTTCTGGAACAGGCCTGCGAAACTTATGTACTATTTTGTTCGTCTTTAGTAGGTAAATCTTAAGCAAAATCATTCAAGAGAAGTAACATTTAAAAACCTTTATGAGGTAGAAGATTTTCTTTCTTAATGATGATGAATTACTAAAGTTAGTTTAGTTAACATTTAAAAACAGCTGTTTCATTAGTAAACTTTCGGCGCCGATAGAACTACGAAAAAACGAATCTGGTAAACCAGTTATGAAATATCACATCCCAAGTCAAACCTTAAACCAAACTTGATTCTCCGATAAGGTTTCTGGCTTAATTTCCTGGGGTAAGAAGTTTATTTCGCACTAAAAGCTTCAAAAATGCCTCATAATTGTAAAATGTTTGGACAATAGATAATGAATGTTAAAGACACGTGTTGAGACGAGAACAAAAGTCCTCAGAGCGGACGTTAATGACAATGTTATAAATATAGTAAAAACTGAGTGTTATAAGTAGTTAAACACCACTAACACGGGGAATAAATCTGGCAACTAGGACAAGTAAGTGATAAAAAGAATAAAGAAAACTGGACTAGAAGATAAAGTAGTTCGTACTCCTAACCAGATATCACCGTTTCCATCTTGACTTTCGTTGGTCTGGACTGAAATCAGATTCTGTAGTCGTTCAATCTTCATCTCTATACACTCGATTGGATCCGTTCAAATCTCCAAGAGGCTCACAGCAGTGTTCTACGTTCTACCTTGGTAGTAATATGACACTAAACGAGGCTTCGACGCATCCAAGCAAACCGAGTAAAACAGTTCATGCTTGGTAGAAGTTCTCAAGCGTTTACTTGAACCTTATTCAGATGATTGGGTTTTTGGTCTATTCTTGTATGTGGCAAGACTTCTCTTATATGCATGCTTAAGCTTTTGATGAAGTTCTACAAATTACTCAAATATTTCTTGTATGAAAATATATCTTCGCTGAATCAGCGCGAGGACCAAATTCTCGTACTTTTGAGATAAATTCCTCAGTTTTTTTTGCTTTTCTTCTTTATTTAGTATTCCTTTCTTTCAAATTTTCTTTCTTCTGTTTCTAAATCTCTCTCGCGCGCGCGCGGTTTTATCTTAGTTTTATTTCATTTCTCGCTCTATTTTTCTTAATGAATTGACTGGGTATCAGAAGTTTTTCTTCCTTTGAGTTTGTTTTCTCAGAGAAACATACAAAGTTTTGGTTGAATGAGTCCATTTGCTTAAAATCAAACTCCCATCACTATCTGTGTCCCGTTGATCGTCACGCCTCTACAAACAACAGCTCGACCATGAAATGGCTTTGTCAGACACATGTTATTCAATACATCATCTCAGTTACTAGATTTTCCTTATGAAAAACACTTTCCATTCCAGTTTCTTTTCTTCTCTTTTTCATTTCTCCTCTCAAATGAATCCTAATTATCCAAGTTAGTACTGTCATTTGCTTCCGTTAATGCTGTTAAGCCACAGAAATCAAATCCCATCGTGTTATTAACTTCTCAATTGACAGTTAAATTTTTAATACATTCTGGCCTATCACGGAAAGCCGTTCAATTGTTTATGTTATGTACTACGAGACAAGTGATATGGCATGTAGAGGACTCCCGGGGGCTCATCTGTGTTAGATGAAAGTAGCTAGCCAACACAAGGACAGTCGGATGGTTTTCGCCCACATACGTCACACTGTTTTTGTCTTGATATTGAGCATAAGATCTGTTCGTATTGTTCTATGATTTACTGTAGTTTGCTGTCGGCACGAAAGCGCTGCTTCATAACCTTCGCAGTGGAAAATAACCTAGAAAAATATTTGGGATGTATGATAAAGGATACCTTGGAATGAAGTCTTGTTTTGATAGATCTTATTAAAGAAATATCGATTTTTTTTTCTAAGCGTGGGTGAAACTCTCTACCCCAAGATTGGTCACACACACTGACTTCCTTTACTCCATGTTTCTCTCTTTCTTTCTTTCTTTTTCATTCATTCATTTCTATTCGTTCATTAATTATAATTTCTTTGCTGTCTTTCTTTTTCCATTTGCAATCCTTTACATCTCGATCCTTTCTTTGGTTTACCTTGCCATTCATCTTTTCTTTCATTTTTCATTTCTTTTCACTCATTTATTTTTTGGTGCGTGGTCTTCCTTCATTTTCCTTTCCTTCTTTCTTTCTTTCATTCATTCTTTCTTTCTTTCTTTTTTCCCAGTCTATCTTTCTTTCCTTCTTTCCTTCTTTCCTTCTTTCTATCTTTCTTTCTTTCCTTCAATGGGTCGAGTAGAACGGAACGTTTTCCAAAAGTAATTCAAATGATGACTATAAAGTTTTATTCCCAATCAGTTCAATATTTCTCCTTGCAGTCTATACTTACACAACCAGTTTTACATCATCCTAAACTAGAAATAGTATATTAGATAAAGGTTTTTTTTAATTCAAATTGATTATCATAATTGATAGTTATTCACAAAAATAAAATCCAAAACCCGTGAGCCTGGAAATGAAGACGGTTGATATGAAAAATCCCAAATCTGTTGTCCCCTGCTAAGAAAATCATAGCTGGCTGCAGGCAAATATACAATCAATCTTTACGACTAATCCTTTTGAAATGAATGCAAATAAATGGATGGATAAATGAACGACTAAAAGGTTTCGTGTCTTGTTTGATTAGCTTTAGATGTTGGCTTGCCTGTTCGCATCACGTACACAAGAGAAAGCGACTCTGTCAGAGTAACTCGATCCTGTGACGCGTCTTTTTGGGATTAATTACACTTTTAACCTTGAACTTTTATTCATTCATTCGTCTCGGCATTTAAATTTTGACTTCAACTAGTTTCTTTCAAGATCCTTAAAATATATCTGAAGTTCTTTATGCCAAGCAATATTGCTATTCATCGAAGCACTTTAGTTTTGAAAGTTTATAAAAACAGCACAAAAACAGAAGCTAGAGCAGAAGCCGGAATGATAATAAGCTGTAAAATTAAAACTAACTGACAGACCCTGGATGTTATAATGAGAAAACGGACAATAAGCATTTGTATAGTAAACTATGGCAGTACATCCGGCTTTGATAACTACAAAACGAACTTAGCTATCACACAGTTCTCTTTAAATCAAAGGCTAAGCCAGTAACAAAAGCACAACACCTTTCAAAACTCCCACGAAGTACGACAATACCAAATCCAATACTTGTTTTAATAACTGCTAATGGTTACCTTGAAGTTCGGATAATTTTATAGATGAACAAATTGATGCAACTTTAAACTAATTTTTAGCCACTTTTAAAACAAGGTGACAGCAAGATCGAAAGGTATTAAATGAGAAACGTATAGATATAGTTTTCAATCGACGTGAAATAAAATCTCGTCTTAAAAGGAAACAAACATCAGAAATTAATTTTAAATATCAAAAAAGCCACATCTAATTATTCTTTAGAGTCTACAAAGAGCACAGGATATCGGATAGAAAAGGTTAGCCTTCGAGGCACAAAGGCACAAAAAAACGTCAGAGATTTATTAATGACTTCAAAACCGGATTCTTTTAATTCTGGTTACTTTTTTTCAGGTTTAATTGTGCTTCACATCGGCTCATATTAGAAAAATATCTTCTATTTTGTATATGATTAATGATGATTTGATAAAAAAGACGTTTAGACGTGCCATGGTTGACAAAGTATAGGTTAGATGCCATACAAAGAAAAGTTTCAAACAATGCGATCGAAACTTCTTGAAGTTCTGATCTATATAGGTGTAAGAAAGTAGCAGCAAGTGGACGAAAAAGTTTTGTTGATGAAGTTGTAAAGGATTCAATCGTTGTTTATGGTTTTTACGGTCACTTCACACTCAAGGAAGCACAGAGAAACCTCCCTTGTTTGAATTCAACGCTTCACTTAGCAAACTCAACATTAATGCCAAAAAAGCTGCTCGCGCCCCGTTAATGATTAGGAATCGCCCTTTGTTCTCTCCTAGCAACATGAATTCACGTCACGCATGGGAGAACAATAGCCTCTCTTAAAATTATCACGTTTTCTTCCAAAAATTCGAGATTTAGCCATCGAAAAACGAAAGCAGTCAAGTTTTGCTTAGTTGAAAGAAGGGTCAGACTTGTACCGCGTGAGACAAAGCTAATCTCATCGAAAGGGCAAACTTCTATTGATGTGTTTTTAAGGTTTAAGCCCAACAAAGACAGCATTCTTAATCGAAAGACTGTCCCTTACACGCGTAGCAACCAAGTATAATTGCATTAGCCTAGCTGTGATTGGCTAGATCGTGTGACGTCATCGGGGTTTTTACCAGACGCAAGCAAAAATAATTTCCGCAACGAGAAGAATCATATGAGAAACATTTCAAGGAGCGTGACTCTAGTCACAAGTAAACGAATTTCTTCGCTTTTAACGTTAGCCAAGAGATCTTGTTAAAGAAGGAGATAGAACTGAGGAAAAACTCGAAGGTTGGAAGCAGTTATTTTGGAAAAAGAACGCCAAATCGACTGAATTTTAGACGCGTCTTTTATCTCTCGAAAACAAAACAAGAAGACCGCGTAAAAGGAAAGCGAAATTAACACGAACATTTCGTTTTGCGTAGAGATGAAGAACGAAGTCAGTACCGCATGTAGATTCCTATCACTAATGCTTAGAAGAACCAGCCATATAAGCGAGCCGAGATTGGAAAAATTTAGATCAAAAATGGAAGAGCTTTTGTGTGAACGGTACAAGACGCACTGGCATCCGAATAACCCTTTGTTGGGAAGTGGATATAGATGTATTCGCATCAACCATTCCATGGATCCTATTCTCCTCGCTGCTGCTCGTATGGTAGGCTTGTCGAACGCTGAACTAAGTGGGCTTCCCGAGGAGCTGACCCTTTGGATCGATCCGAACGATGTGTGCTTCAGAATCGGCGAGAACGGGTCCATCTGCGACTTGAACGAAGACGTCCTACGAGAGATGACGAATCGATCGAAGGAGAAGAGCGTTCAAGAAAAGTTAAACATGCGAACGAAGGAAAGTATTCTGCATTCTAATAGAGACGTTTTACCAGTCCAAACTTGTGTCCAGTGCTAAATAATCGTATAGGCTTTCAAAGAGTAATATGTACAGATTCAATGTAAAGTTTGAAAATTAAGAGTTGAAATTGTTTGTAAAAAAAGCTTTTCGGGTTGCGCGGCTGTTGCAATCTGTGAAGTTTGTAACATAAGGTTGTATTTTTAACTGTATAAAAAGAGAATTTTTATGAATCTGTACAGCCTTGTCTTCGGATTTCAATAAATTGGAAAATTGGTTTAACAAGCAAAATTTGTGAGTTCGTTATTCTCGTAGATTTTCTCACAATTTGTTTAAAGAAAACCCTTTTAGATGCAAGGCTCTTTACTTCTCGATTTTCCATGTATTTCTCTTTTAGCACCTAATATACCTCAAGAGTTCTGTCTACGAGTTTAGCTTTTATTTCGATCGTGAGGATTGCTTCTCTTATTTATTTTTTGCCGAGCGAATGTTCTTGAATAATTCATAAAAGGATCGCAAATATCGCCCCACATAACATGTGTTATCGAGTCCTACAAAGAGATTTGAATTTATAATCTACTTTTAAGGTTTTTCCCATACCTTTTGTCCATGCCTTTCTTACAGCGAGTTTTTGTTTTAGAAGTTTATACTGCTACTGTAATAATTCTTGAGGAAACCTTAAACACATTCGGTGCGCAAAAATAACGAGCCTGCGTTTAAGGCGATATATTTTATTTCGATTTTGAAGACTGGATTTTGGTCAACAGTATTGATTTTTTTTTCTTATAAACTGTAATTCATCCGATCTACACTTAATATGGTGTTCACGATCCGGCAAAAATCCGGATCTTTCCATTCTGAGTAAACTTAGCAACTTTTTCATCCTCAACATTTTCTTTAACCTAAACTCTGGGTATATTGCTTTAATATCAACCCCATAAAAAGGTATTTGTAACGGTGGTCTTGTAATAAGGCTGCCCTTTGAAGTGTTTATTGTTTATTGGTTTCTAAGAATCAGCTGATTTTAAAGACCAACGTTTCCTAACCTCTGGGTCACATCTGTGCTTTCACTGGTAAGGACTAAAGGAAATTCAAACAACCTATTCTAAACAGACTATTACCTTAAACACTTCAACGATTTTGGTATGGGGCAGTTCATTCTTTATCTGGAGGGGGGATGAGTAGAGAATTTATGAATTCAATATTTTCAGTTTGTTTTTAATGACCACACCCCCCTCCATCCCACTATTGGGGGCCCAGAATTCAATTGTACCTTGCAAATACTTTGATTTTCCTGATCTTACCCAATTAAACCAGTTTCAATGTTACGTCCTGTAATCTATAATTATTGTTGGTTACACATTGTTTAAATCAGTTTGTGGAATCAGTACTTGTTTTCAATTCTGACTTTGAAGCTATGAAATGGGATGTAGTTCAATATTACTTTCACATGCATACCATCCAATGCACACACTATACATTAACTGATTAGCGTTTGCATGTTAATGACTTTAAGTCTAATCACTCTGACGCCTTACGTGATCATGAAATGCAATGATTTCTCTCAAAATTAACTTGCATGCAGGGCCTATGGTGGAAATACAAAAGAAATGCCTCGTATTCCACTGAGAAAAAGTGTGATTTCTCTTGTATTTCATGTTGGCCTCACACTCAAGTTAATTTTAAGGTTCTATTAATCTTTGTCTGAATGATGGTTGCACTGCCAGGCATTACTCAAGGCAGTGTAACCAAAGTCATGGCTATACTTACTTGTTCCTGATTGGTGGTTCATATTTGGTCAACCAATCAGGAATGAGGATGTTTCCAGCTTCTGGTGTCTGTGCTAAAAACATCAGATGGGCATTTGAGGTCAAGGAGAGCCTGCATCTGTCTGCTGATGCATTTTCAGGGATGACAGTTTTTATTCTCAATAGCCTGTTGGGGGTCATAGCATCCTCTCAACTGCAGACAGCCAGCATCGCAGGCTATATTCTCAAGGGTAAAACAACTTGACAAAAGCCCATCCCATTTTGTAATATGAAGTAGACAACAAATACCTCTCTTCAAACTTTAGCTAAACACAGTTTTAATGACATTCTAAAATAAGAAAAATGACATGCGTATGGAAATGCAGTTGTAATGTTTAGTGATGTTCTAGAACATCAAAACTGAACAAAAGTTACACATTACATCAGCTTTATACAAATGAATGATCAAAATGTCCAATGTACTTTCTCCTCACTCATTTCAAAAATACATTCCTTAAACAATGTGTTTACCATCATAAATGATTAAACTATAAAACACTGATCTTCTTCTGTGTATGGTCTATCTACAAACAGGGAGACAACACTCCCCTCAAGAGGTAGGAAAATGAATCTGAGATAAAGAACAGCTTTATAAGCCTGGTTTCTTTGTGACAGAGCAACGCTTAAGTCCTGCTATTCTTAATACAACTTGCTTCAAGACTGTTCAATCAAGAATTTTATAATTTTTAAACACAAAATCTGGAGTATAGGGTGATTTTCCTTTGACCATGAAAGAAAAATGACTATAGTTTGTACCAGTTAATAAAGAACAAAAGAAAACAATAGGTTTAGAGTCTACTATTAGTTTGCCTATTCTTTCTTGGTCAAAGGAAAATCACTAATGTACCACGGTTATCTCTAGTCTGGAACGAAAGTAGGGTATTACTAGTAATAATTACTAAAACAATTATTGTTTCCTATTAGAGGAATCTTTGGCTCACACAGGTAATGGATTGTCATCAATATTGAATTTAAATAGAGAACAACTATTCATATTTTCACATCCCTAGAAAACATAGTATCCTACCCATCTGCTGTTAGGGACATCTCTGAACACTTGCATTCAGAGCTGACCTTAACACAGGCTGCATCCAATAGATTTCCATCTCCCTTTGGCATTCTACAGCCTTGGAAAATATCCATACCTCCCCCATGTACTAGATAGAGCCTCCTACCTCCCCTCCCTCGAAATCCCTACTAAGAACTTCCCCACCCCACCCCTGAGAAATTCCAGTCATCACCCCTATTGGAAGAAGGTATGAATATTTAATGTTCTGAACTACTTGAAAATTTTATACTGATGACAATCCCCTTACTAAAGAAAGAGTCTAGGTGCATAATTAAACTTTTTTGAATATTGGTCATTTATATCTATAAAATAAGTCCAGGCATGTATTATTTTGCTAATCAAATTAAGTAGGAAGGCCATCATATTAAAAAGATGTTTTCCTATCCATAAGTAATACACTTTTTGAAACGAGTTTCTAAAATGACTGTTAACTTAGAATCCTACAACTTTTCACAAAAATAAAATATCAACTTTTTTTTGAACACACAAATCAGAGAGAAAATGGTCTCTCATTTCAGCCAGTGATTTTGATTATAAAGAGTATGAATCCAAAATGTCCAGTTGGCAGAAGTTATAAACATGTGTAGATTACAGATGCCTTCTAATAATGTAGCATCTACTCATCATCATCATCATCATCATCTGAAAAAGAAAAAAATAACACATACACAGTAAATATATGATATTTTGGTAAACATATAGTGGGATATATCTTACATTAATCCATCGTTTGTAGCAATATTCGCAATAGGCCACTTCTCAAAAATGATGCATGAAGGCAAGGCTTAATTCAAAATCACACTTTCTGGCATGAAACAACTGACGTGTTCTGTTTAACTGTAAAAACAAACTTTTAAGCAACAGAAAAAGTCAAAGAAATGTCCGTCGTTTCACACCAGCATGCATGATTTGGCAAAAAGCCTCACTTTGATGCATCATTTTCGAGAACTTGGAAGTGACTTATTTCTGTGTCTGCTATTAATATTCACGTGTGAACCAGATTTTTATTAGCTGCTGAAACATAGGGATCTCTTCTTGAATGATTGGCAAACTTATTCCTACTTATCCAAGATTTATTATTCCCATATTATCTATTTTATTTATACCTTGTAATTATGTGTTTGTTAAAAACATCTAGTGCATACACAAAACTGCATGTACAAATTATCTTACCATCGTCGTCGTCGTCATCATCATCCTCCTCCTCCTCCTCATCTTCCTCCTCTTCTTCCTCCTCCTCCTCTTCTGGCTCTTCTTTCTTTTTGGGCTTTGATTTCTTTTCTGCTTTTGGAGCATCCTTCATCTACAAATACGTAAGCAAGACTGACACTTAACTTAAACCTCCAATACTCGTCCTCTTACTATGTTAGTATTTTTAACCTTACAAATTACTTTAGGCTTTAGAAAAAAAAGAAACAGACTGTGAAAGAATTTACTCCCAGATCACATCACTTGCATTGAAACTTTGAAACATGAGAAAATGATGAAATTGGAAACATTGATATTCGAACAATAATTAAAAACAACACTAAGCTGGTTTCCATTTATGTTGATACTCGTATTAAGTATGTTTGCAGGCATTGCTCATGTGCATCATTTCTGTGCACCACTCGCATTATATTGTGTGACAAGCTCACTTGCAAGTTTCAAGACTTAGTTTTCTAATCAAGATTTCATCAAAATTATTATTAATAATGCAGAAAAATCATCTAGAAATGAAAAATTATAAAAAAGAAAGTGTTGGGCATCAAGGAAAGATTTTTAAGCTAAGAAAAGATTAAAAAACAACGGTTAACGTGTGTTTTGAAGAGTTTCCACCCTGGCATTTCACGTGCCATATCCCACACTCCTCTTTGGTAAGTCAATCAATTAAGACTTTGAAATTAAATCCCTCCAAATCAAATGGTGATCCCCCTTTTTATTACATATACTTAAAGCAATACTAGAGATGAGCATTCTCTCAGTTTTTTTAAAAAATTTCATTTATTTTTTCAACCAAAATGCAACTTTATCTGCTTTATTTCGACCTGCAAAAGTGGCAAAAAGCGCCATTTTTGTTCAAGACATACTTTCTCTTTTTCCTCAAAAAAGATTGGTTTTAATGCCACTTAGAAAAGAATTGTTCTAAAAGCAGTTTATAAGTTACAGTCATTCTAATACCTTTTCCTACAATGATGTGTACATTTTAGCCTAAATTATTTTTTGTTTTTGTCTTTTGATGACTTGTCACGCAGCTCATGATGGGTGCGAAATCACCAACTTCAAACTAATTTTACTCGAAGGATCGAATGGTGACCCCCAATTTTTTTGCGATTTCTTGGTGTCTAATATTGTTCCATCAACTGTCAGTTTCAGAAAATTTTCATTTACACTGGATTTGCCTGTGAATGTCCTTAAGGTGTAGACTTGTATTCCATTTTGTGATCATTTTCTATTTGACTTTCTACTACATATGATTAATCAGCTGTATGTCATTCAAATGTGTGTCATATCATCTTAGATTTTATTAAATTTAACATGATATACTTCAATTGGTATCATAATTAAATAATCTCAAAATTAATTAAACTTCAATTGCATTCAACTGAAGACTCTGTCAGAGAATGTCAAAACATTTCTCAAAAATTAAAAGTTGTTTGTTTTAAAACTTAAAACTTTTCATTTCTTTTCTGCTGTTATGATTTAAGTCCTCTTTGTTTCAAGAGGGGATTGCTACAACAAAACAAGAGGACCACAAACTCTAATTGGCTAATTAAGTATCAGCGCTTCAGTACTTGTTTTTTATCAAAAACAAATTTGCATTCACATAATTGGCAGGTTATCACAGGAAATAATGAGAGCTGCATAATGGCAAACTTCACAGAAAATTAGGAAAAGAATTCAAACTGTAGTACTCGGTACAATGTAAAATGTACTTTTTGGTTTCATGAGCTTTCGATGCAATCTAGAGTCTTGATCACTTTAAACTTTGTGCATTAATTCACAGAAAATGGTTTCCTTAAATCTGATGCCTATTTTTACAATGTTGATGTAGATGATATCCTAATATCAAAATTTTACAAGTACAAGGCAGTAGGTCAAACCTCTTTGCTCTCTCCTGCAGCAATTACCAGAAAATATTTTTCAGAAATATGGTCTAATAAAATTCTAAAAAACCTCCTAACGCTCCATAGAATAAGCAAAATTATTACTCATAATACCAAAATCCAATAGATCCCTTGCACCAGTTCTCAGTATAGTTTAATTTGAAGGGAAAAACAATGAAATGTTTGTGAATAGCCAGTAAGAACAGTTTTCAATTCTAAGGAGAGTAAAATAGCATTGTTACCTTCCAAATTGAACTGCTTTTTGGGAATTGCTTCAAGGGGTCTATTATCAACATACAGTAAACAAAACCACAAATTAGTACTGTACCTTTTTCCTGTATTCCTCCATTGCAGCTTCATACTTCTTCTTCTCTTCTGCCTCTTTCTTGACATAAGGTTCTCTTTCTTTGTCACCCATTGACCTCCATTTTTCACCTGCAAGGGCAGGAATTTTCTGTCCAGCTTCAACTTCTGTGCCGGCCATCTTTTTCCTGAAGTCTGCCAAGAATATAAAGTATGCGGTTGGGGCTCTCTTGGGTTTGTCTGAATCTTTTTTGACTGCATCTTTTCCAGTCTAAAAAAAAAATGTGAAAATTTTAAGACAGCAACAACATACCAAAAACATATAGAAATTTTTGTACGACTGAAAAAGTAACCCCACAGATATACAGTGCTGAGCCAAAGCATTTTCAAACAATGAACAATGATCTCAAATGCTGTGATTGTTTGGATCAATGGATATTATGATTACATGTTGCTGTGACCAATCTGCTGTGACATTTGACAGTCGTTGAGAACTACATGTATTAATCTCTAGTAATAATCTAACGACCGTTCCAGACCTCACAATACCTGTGCTGCACCTTATATCATTAAGTTCAACTCCAGAGCAAATTCTAAAAACATACAAATTCAAAACTAGGCAAACTCATGTGGAACCCAATTCATTTTCCATTATGTGTGGGACATTAAAAACCAAAAATTGCTGTATGCTAGCTCTGTTGAACTATAAATTTATTAATCAAGTTCAGCATGTAATTCATAAATCTAGTTCAGCACAAGTGGAGTAGCATCCACAACAGACCTAAGCACCATTAAGAGATATATTATTTCTTTGCAATGAGAAAATTTTGTTACACATATATTTTTCTAAATCTGACCATGTTCTTCATAGTCAAGCCAGTTCCAAGTTACTTCAAAATATTTAAGCTTGTGAGTCAAATAGGCCATTTCCATAATAGCATACTATACTACACTACCAGAATGCTTGAGTGGCTTCTATTGTCAGGCAAATTTTACTGATTTTCTTGTTATTCCCAGGAGAGTAGAAAAATCTGAAGAAAGCATTTTGACAAAGCATTCTGGTAGTGCTAGTAAAACAATGCAGTCATGCAAATGGCCTAAATTCAATTCTCTTGGATCCTTAGTTACCATAGCAACTATGTTAATAAGTTAAACACTTTCCTTAAATTTCCCCCTAATTTTAATATAACTTGTGTAGAAATTAGACTTTCTCTATAGACTAATCAATAAATAATTGTCATGAACTTTCTTGTGAGCCTAAGCTCATATTATTTAGGATCAACTTGGGATCACCTGATAAAAAACTGAAAATGGTTGAATTTTTAGAAAAATATTACTTCCTGTTATTTCAATATTTAGTATTTTTCTAAGTTTCACAACTTTTACCGAGTTTTTAAGGGCTTTTTTAAATTTTTCGCAAAAATATTTTCAAATTTTTAGAGCCATACATTGATCACGTGACATGTTTACTTCAGTCAGTAGTTTAGTTCAACAAGAACAGCCGCCATTTTGTTCCTTCGAGGAAAAATCCATAAACTAGCGCTGCAACGCTGTTTTTTCCATATCTTCTTACCTCCCTCTGGTACCGAGATTTATCTAAATCTGCCAGTTTTTGGAAAGGCTTTTTCTCTTCGTCTGACAATTGCTTCCATCGTTCTCCACAAAGTTTAGCTACTTCGTTCACTTTAGGAATGGTTTCGCCTTTCTTCTTGCATTCCTCTGTCAACTTGTCCCTGAAGTCTTTGGAGAAGAAGATGTACGCCGACGATGCTCGTTTGACGGCAGACTTCTCCTTCTTCTTCTTGCCTCCTTTCTCGGTTTTCTGTACTCTTGCTTTCTTAGGCGAACCGCCCTTGACGCTTTCGACAACTCGCTTCTTTCCTTTCGCTCCTTCGAAATGCGAAAGAGAAGAGAAAACAACGACATGTTTACAGCGCTTCACCTTCAACGACACCTAAAGAGTGTGTTTTTAAGCCAATATTTAAGCGTTCACCGCGCTGGTTCCAACTCCGAATCCAGATTTTTGCAAAACAGTGTGTACTGCTCTAACCGATCAACACACTTTCATGCATCGTCTGTAAACACGGAACTCAAGAACTTGGGAAAATCAGCGCTCAAAATTCGAGCGCACGTCTTGGCAGGCCTCGATTTCCACACTACAATGTCTAATCTAAATATTTAAAGCGAATTGGACTGAAGTCAGCTCAAAAATATCGCAGAATTTGGAATCCAATATAGGGACACATTAGCTGTTTACCACATACATCCCCTATAAAGGCCTAGTGTGAACGCTGTGTACTAATATACAAGGACAGTACAGAGAACAAGGGCCGCTACAGTACGACTACACTGTGGCGCGCGCTCGCACCGAAAAAAAAATTCATAAAAAATCACTGAGCGAAAATATACCTTCCATTTCACCGTTTTTGCTTGTCGGAGAAAAGAACTGGCTTATTTTTGGAGTTTTCGCGGTCTTTGAACTCATTCGGTTTAGTAAGGTGGAAGTTATAGATTCAGAGGCAGCGCGCAGTAAAAGAGAAAGATGCTTGAACAGAACCAAAGCACGAGGCGACCTGAGGGAGACGCCAACCATTGCGCATGCTCAATACTACCTTGCAATTACTTCTTTGATTGATGTTGCGAGAGGTTTGACAGCAACTTGAAAAAAAAAAACCCTCGGAAAGTAACCCTTTTGGCAGCGTTTTTGCATGACAATGTTTAGATATATTTATCCGGTTCTCGACTCTGGCTTCAGAGGCTCATAAGTCCGTGATTCCACAAAGGGCCAAGAGGTAATAATTTTGGTAAGTCTTGAGTTAATTACTCCAAGGAAATCAACACATCCAGCATCTCTTTAGCTCTTTTGTTCATCATTCCAAACGACTGGGATCTTCTCCGGAGTTCGCCTCTTGTTGTTTGTGTAGTCAGACCTTCTCGTAGATCTTCAAAGTTTGGAATATGAACTTCGCAGATGACAGTTTTATAAAGCTAGCTGGTCTTCATGATCCCATAAATTTGCATATACATACATAGCTTTCTATCAATCTTATCCTAAACAACCCTAGAAAAGCTGACATAAATTGCTGTCTTGAGTATCTCTACCAATGTGAATATAAAAAGACATCTAAATATGATTTTCTCTAAATATTATATTGCTTGGCTGCATATTAACTGTAAGTGAGTGTTAATTAGTTATTGAATTACAGAGAGAAAAAAATAGTTTTTAAACATTTAGAAAAACAGCTGATAAATTATCATACTTATTTATATTGAGAATTTTTTAAACTCTAGTTCACATTCACTTTAATTTTCTTTAGCAATATAGTTTTTAATAATCTTTTTGATATCAAAAGTATTTAGATGACTGGCTTGACCCCAATATTTTATGGACTCGACATAACCATCAACAATTCCTCCACTTTTCATAGACATACTGTGGAAAGTAATAAACTAAATGTTTCGACTCTTACCTGCTGTTGATATCTTTCTTTGTCTGCTTTTGCTTTTATTTCGTAAGGTTTTTTGTCACTTTCACTCATACTTCTCCATTTTTCCCCTGCCAACTTGGCGACTTCATTCACTTTCGAGTTATCAAGTCCTTTAGCTGCCCTTTCTGCACGAAAGTCCTTCGTGAAATACAAGTAAGCCGACAGAGGACGTTTAATCTTGGCTACTCCGTCATTCTTGCTCTTTTTCTTAGGTTTCCCTCTGATGGGCTGACCTGCTCGCTTTTTTGCCTTTGCTGGGTACGATAAGTCGTGAAAAAAGAATTAAACCAAGGTCTAAAATTTGTCGAAATTCTTGAGTGATAATTACTGAATTGGACCAAACACTGGTATATCTGTTCCAAAAGCGTTTTCCCTGTACCCTCTCCCCTACCCAAGTTGCCCCTTACTGAATCATGTATATTTACTACATACTATGAAAATCCATACATTAACTGTATTAGCACGAGAGCCGCGCGCCGTCCAACATGAACAGTAAACGCGAACACAAAAGCCTGCTAAAATCTTGGCGCACATGTTTTGTGACCGTTATTTGTGTAATCACCTCATATTTTGGATTGCGACTTGAATTAATCGAAATCAAGTTAAGAAAGTTTGGGCGATTCTGAGTCACCATAGCACACATGAATCACCACATACATTTCTTCTATGCCTAGCGTACATACATTTTCTGTATTTGAAACATTTCTATAAGAGCTACTCGACTATTGACGCTGAGACTGAAAATTATTCAAAGCGGACTTCAAACGAGTTATTCTTTGATACGAATGATATATATGTTAGGGAAAACAAATATGCAGATCTATATCTTAAGGAATACCTTCCATGATGCTGTGCTGAGATCTTGAAAATTTGCAAGCCTGGACCAGTCGTATATCTCCTTTAGCAATGAGCAGCTACAAGCGTTGTATGCTAGAACGAGAACTATAGAAAGGGCTTGAATGAGACGCGATGATGCGGTATACTGCGCATGCGTCACTTGTGATGTATTTATACACAGGTCACGCTCAATGGTAACGAAAGGCTTTACTGGGTGATTTATAAGGAAAGGTTCAAATTTGAAATTGGAGATGGTAAGATCGTTCATTTTCTTAAGGGAAATTATTTGCATCCGAGTAAGAATTTGCGAAATGTTGGAGGCGAAATTATCGCAAACTCTTTCTATTTTTAGCTCATGGATTTATTCATACGTCATTATAAGAGAGGACTGATAGGTTTACAGCTTGTAAAAGTGTTCGGAAATTCAGAACAGTAGATTCAGTACAATATCTGCTTATTTCAACAATAATGATGTAAAAGGTGAACGTAGAAAGATCTTTAACATTTGATTTTACGGTTATGCATCGATCACTGCACAAATTTGGCCGCGTAAAAAAAAAAGCGAAAATGAGTGGACTAGACTGTTGAAGAAAACAGAGTTTTAAGGAGATTCAAGGTAAAGTAATTTGGAACTTTGTTATGGAATATAAAAGTAGAGAAAGGAAGAAGCCGTGAATAGGGAAACTGGAAGGAAAGGAGTTGAAGAGAAACAAACAAAACAAAACAAGATTGAAAACAGAACAGCTGCATATACAGCTACAAAACAGCACAGCACAACGAAAACACCACAGAACAAACAAAACAGAATTCAAAATAGGTTAAAAAAGCCATTAATATGATGAAATCAGCGGCTAAAGCCCAGGCAACCCAAGTACTGCCGGTCCTTTTTCAGTGTCTGAAAACTGCGATGCTCCTTCCCTGACCACAGACCCTGACCTCGTTAACGCGCTAAATCAAGGAGAATTATGAGAAACTCCGGGAAGATGCATTAGAGACAATTCATTCATCAGTGTAATGGGGGAGGGGAGGGTGAGCAAGTGGAAGGGAGCTAGGGACCTGGATGGCTACGTAGAAACTCTGGCTCCCAGTTTATTAGGAGTCACTACGGGTTTGTCTTGGGGGGTACTGTACCTCCGTCTGTCATGTGCAATAGCAAGAGAGAATGAGGTCATTCTCTCTTGCCAATACTACAGATATTTGTCTTGAAATGATACAGTATGTTTTTGGAAAACTTAATGCAAAAAAGCAAAAAAATGGCACACTTTGTCATGCATGAAAATTATCGTAATGCTGACTCAGCTGAACCGACCGAGCAAGCGGCGTCCATACTGTTGGAAACAATAAGTTTCTGTCCCCTGCCCGGCGAATTTCGCGCTCAAGCGCTTCAGAACGAGTTTGGCCGGGAATAAAAGTTTCATTCTCATGATGGAAGTAAATATGCTGCCGTTTGAGAAGTAATATTTCAAAAACGAGTGCTAGTGTTTCATTAGGGTTTCCAAACACGAGAAAACATTTGAAAGCACGAGGCCGTAGGCCGAGTGCTTTTATTGTTTTCGAGTGTTTGGAATCCCTAATGAAACACGAAGCACGAGTTTAATTTAATTTAATTTATTAACTTAGCCAAACAACATGAACAAAATAAATAGATAAATATATAAATAAATGACAAACAATGACAAGAATGGCAGGGACACCGCAACAGCATAGCCAATTACAACGGGCCCAGTTTTTGGAATTACTTCTCTAACGAATTAATCAAATGCAAAAAAGAAAATTCTCTGGAGATTATGGACTACTCCAACTGAAACAATATTAAGAATGGTACCATTATGATTTATTGTATTTGTATTGTTTATTGGACAAAACATGATCGTTAATTGATGAATAAAGAATAAAATCATTAGTATAAAACTTTTGAAAACTCAATCAGCACAACAAAATGGCTTGTAGTGTAGTGATAAGTCAAGGGGTTGGAAAAGTTGAGGTTCGGGGTTCGACTCTCGATAAGGTTACAAAACTCTTTAAGACATTTTTTAATGTACTGAAAAATAAAGTAAGTCCATAATAACTTTTTAGGGACAATATTTCAAGTGTCACTCTTAAACTTAGTATTTCAAGATATTTATAGGAGTCAAGCGCAAGTAAGACGCATGTATTCGGATGCAAATTAAGAACACAGGAAAATATTTCAAAAACACTAGTGATGTTCAACTCGTGTTTCACTGGATTTCAAAACCCATCCACCTGACCAAATTAGAAATTCTGGTTGGCCAAAAAAGTCATGAATTATTCATGAGTTTGAGAAAGGTCTTTAGAGAAAGCAGTTGATCAGTCTACTAACATAACCTGTGCGCTATTTTTGACTCACGGATACTCCGGAGTAGCTACGAGTTATAGCTGGGACTTTCTCATTTGCATTAAATTCTGTGTAACAATAGGTATTGTTTAAAATCCTCGTCTGCTTTGAGCGCTTGAACAATAAAAACCGGTTCCAGCCGGTTAATTAGCTAGCGAGTCCTCGTGCAAACCAGTTTTAACGGGTAACGTCGCTAGTGGACCTTATGCAGAGAGTTCGACGTTCGGTGAGCCTGTATGTGATACTGTATCATTTGCTCGAAAATAAAAAGAACTATTGTTGTTTTTTGTTCGTAGTCTAGGCTTAAAAGTTTTGCTTTTTAGCTCGTGTGCTGTATCCGTGAGTCGTCTCATTGAGACCTTTCATCATTCTTGTTCAATTTTATCGAACTTTGAAACCAACTCCTTCTTGGATTATCTAAGTCCAGGCACGGCGAACTCACAGATCGAATTGGAATTTAGTGCTATATACGCGTGTCTTGAGTTTTGCGGAGGGAGGAAAACCGGAGAAAAACCCTATCAAGGAAGAAACCCAGCAATTAAACTCTTATTCACATGAAATGGCGAGTTCAGGAATCGGTCCCGAGACTTCAGTGTAATAGCTAGGCTGGGCCAAGTCCGTACGCAGGTCTGGGAACACTCTAATCTAAACACGTCCTATATGTGGCTAGTTTTAACAAATTTATAATTTAAAGTGGCTGACTGCTTTAGAACAAAAGTGATTAGAAAAAGTCTTAGAAAGCTGTATTATACAGAATTTAACGCTGATTGATCGAGCTCGTTTTCGAGACACTGAATTTTGAATATTGCCATCTTGAAATTTTGGAAAGAAAAATGGCGAAAGCAAATAATGCCTAACTCAAAAACTAAAAAAGCTATAGAAGTAATTTTCTCAGAACACCTACTTTAAACATTATTTTCGAGAACGGCATAAAATTATTTTAAGAAAGCTTCGAGAATAAGCTCAAAATTCAGCATTATGTTCGCTTTAATAAACCAAAAATCGATCATTCGAAGATAACAAAATAGACACAAGCTTTTTTATAAGTTAAGGTAATTACGTTTTTCTCAAACTTTGTCAATTAAGAGATTGTTTTTTACCTGTTCTTTCAGAAAATTGAAAGAAAAATAAAGGGTCCCGTGCAAAATTTTAGGTTATTGCCCTGTTAAGTTCAAAACGTGTATGGTTCCCTAATAACATTTTGAAGGGAGTTAGCTGCATTGAGCTTTATCTTACACACGCGCACAAATCCAACGTCCTATAGTAAGCTACGTCAGCCACCGTGTCTTGTGTAAAACGTATAACGTACCTTGGATGTTCCGCACTGCAATAAGGAAAGCCAGTAGAGGGTACAGCAAATCCACACTGACAGCCCGAGTCGAATCAACTAACGTTACTAGAAAACGGAAGGCTGTGAACGAACTTTAATACAGACAAAGAGGTAAATACTTAATCACTGTTCTCTTCATTATCCGGAATTTTTTTTCACTCTTAAAATACCACCAACCGGTGTTTACCCATCAGCAGAATATGTGCTACTACATGCCGTGATGTCGTTGCACTCTTTGTGTTGTGAGATAAGTTCATTAAAGTTTCAGCTTTGAAAGACAATATTTCCACTTATTTTTTAATTTTCAATTTCTAGATTCGTAAACGCTAATTGAATTCGCCAAAAGGATAGCGAAAACTCTCTTCCCACGCGTTTTTATCTACACTTTTTAGGAGTGATAGAAGAGTATAATGAGAATTACGAGCAAGGATATGACGTGGGAAGGGTTGGGAAGAAGGCTGCTTGTTCATGGTCTCCTCTTCATGTACTGAACATAACCTTTTTCCTTCTTCAAGTATGTCACATGACATCGCATTTCTGACCAGCTGTCCTCCATATCTCGGAAAGCCTGGTTCACACTAGCGACATAACAACATAAGAAAAAGATCAGTTTTTCCCTTATGTCGTTGTGTTGAGGGTTTTATGTTGACTTAATGGTGACATGTTTTCCTGTTCACACTAAAACATAACGACACAACGCCTTCAACACAAAGAAATAAGGAAAAAACTTACTATCTCTTCATATCGTTATGTCGTTATGTTGTTGTTATGTCACTAGTGTGAATCAGGCTTAAAGATCAACGGCCATTTCAGTTAGGATCGAAAAACATTCTACTTTTCTTTTGACATTACATGGCATATAGGTTTGTGTTTGGTCCAGTCCTTTACTTGACATTCCCTAAAAACAATGGCAAGATGTTTAGCTGGGAAATCAAATTTTCCATATACTATTCTCGATACATTATATTGTGTGTGTGTGCATTATTTGTTATTATTTATTCATTTATTTGGAAAAAAATACTAATGTACATTTTTGTATAAGGTATCCGAATAAAAATATTGTCATTGTCATTGTCAT
>JAAAQI020203214.1:0-21096 GCA_011800005.2 Stichodactyla mertensii
TTACAAGATCATCTTATAGTGTTTTTAAGACAATGATCAAGCTTTCTTAATTCAGTAATTTTGTCAGCGCGCGATTTTTTAATGAGATGCGTACAATCAACCGCACAGCAAAAAAAAAAAAAAAAAAACACAGCAAAACCAACTCAATTTTTTCTTTTTATTTCCTATATTTTTACGTTGTTTAAAGACGCTTTTCTTATGCTTTTTGTGCTCATTTGACGCGCAAAAAAGAAAACATCAATTTTTTTGTTTCGTTCTTAGTTTAGTCATTAGCATTCCATTAACTGAAATATGAACTTTTCTTGTCTTTTCTTTCTCTTTTATCGCAGATATGGACTGAGAAGGACGTCGTGAAACGAAGATCAAGCAAAATCAAAAACTTGCGCATAAAAGCCACAAGAAAGAAGATCCGACTTTACTAAAAAGAACACTCCGACGAGATCATTGTATAAGTACTGCTGATTTTTTTAAAAAAAGGAACGAGATATTTTTCACTTTATTTCAAGAAGAAATTCTGAAATTTTGTCAAGATTTGAACTTCAAAATTTTTCTCTCCACTTTTTTACAATTGAAATTATGATGGATGAGTTTTCGAGATTTTAACTTCAGAATGTTTTCACTTTATTTCAACAACTGTATTTCTGAAAATTTATCAGGATTTGAACTTTCGATTGTTCTATTTTGACCATTGACATTTAACGTAAAAGTATTTCGAATACTTTGTCAAGATTTTAACTTTAATTTAGGGATTTTTCTCTCTGTATTATAACAACTGACATTAAATGTTTTTTAAACATATTTCCGACTGTTTGTATCATAACCCCTTTTCAAAATCGCCCTTTTTTCCCGCCAAAAAACTTAGAAATATTTTCGGTCCCTTCTACTAGTGTATACGGGCACTTGTATCTTATAGCAACCCTAACCCCTTAGACCACTCCCACTTACATCTTTCGGTAACTTAGCACTTTTCACTTCACCCTACATGCTTAGTGCATCCATTATCTTTTCATTTTTTCGCACTATTGTAATTAAAAGATTTCAAAAATTAATTTTGGCTCTGTTTATTGTGTAACCACTTATCCAAATTGCGATTTTTTCCGCCGAAAAACTTAGAAGTTTTTCAGGTCACTAGACCCCTACTGTCTCTTGCACCTTTGTCAGTTATTGATGCACGTGCATCCCCCAGCACCTCTACCACACCCTCTAATCCCCTGCCTTTGTTCTCCTCGTTACCCCCCATTCATTCGTGCACAATAAGCAATAGACATGAAATATTCATAAGAATTTTTATTAGGTCATTCCTACCAGCTATTTACAAGTGTCATGATTTAAGGAATTTCAATCCCTATACCTTCAACAAACAAACTGATGGTCTACGCGTTAACTCTACTGCATACGGAACAGTTGGTCAGCTCAAGGTAAGGGTTCAAATCCAGGTAAGGTCAGGTAAGAAAAATTGGACACTCAAGCAAGAAGACTGAAGCCTCACACAAGCCAGGATAAGGTAAGTCAAGTAGGCATGGATGGACTAAGGAGAATTGGCACAGATTAAAAAAACAGAAATTCAGAAATTGGCTTTAAAAAAAAAAAAATCAAAAATTAGCCAAAAATATAGAAAAAAGCCCATAAATTTTGGGAAAATCTATCCTAAGTCTTTTTGTCAATTTTTTTGTCCCTTCTCTCCTTAGTCGAAGGTCCACAAGATCAAAAGTTCCAACCTACCCTCCCCTTAAAAAAAGTACCCCTGGACAAAGTGTCCAGGGGTACCCCTTAAAGGGTGCTGGATAGATTGAACTCAAGACCTTATGGACAGTCCATTTCATTCTTGTTTCTAAAGACCTAGGTGTTGCTTGAATAAAAGACTAGTATAGGAAACTGAAACAAGGCATAAACCCAGTACTTTGACAAAAAGAAGCCCAAAAACACCTCCAAAATGTAGAAATCCATGCCCTTTTACCCCCAAGAACTACTGTTTTTTACAATGCTTAGGATTTTGAATGAGTTTGGATGGTTTTACTGAAATACCAGTTTTATGCCTTATTGAACAGCATGTGTTGGCCGAGTTAAGACATACATTTTGTCATGCACCCTAAAGATGAAAGAGAGCTGTCTTCTCCAGTTTTTCCCTTTTAATATTGAAGCTTGGTGCATGAACGGTTGGATGTCTGATTTGGTCCTTTCCTATACTATCAGTAAAACAGACTTTGAAGGTGTAAGATAAAAATCATGGCACATGACTACCTTTTATCAGGGGAATAAGAAAGTGGAGTGAACCAATCTGACTGACTGTCTGCACCATGTTTTTCCTCAATCCCACAAAATCTGTTTTACACTACAACAAGATGGACAAATGGTGAAGTAGAATCAAATCAGTTGGAATTTGGAATTCATTTTAAAAAAGAAAATGTTAGACAAGGCAATTTAGACCAGATCTGAATAAACCAAACGAAGAATCCAATTTAAATCCTATACCAATCAGTTTGAATTTGAAATTCATTTTAGAAAAGATTGTTTATGCAATTCAGATTGTATTGGAACAAACATCAAACTGAAGTCTCTGATAATCCATTGAATTTAGATACCAATTGAAGCTTTACGATACCATTTGTCATGTCTTGTGTACTTTTACTCAAGCAACACCTAGGTCAGACTATGATATAAACACACCAAGCCCTTTGGATCACTGATGCCAAATATTTACAAGTATATTCAATGTTACCTTTTAGAATTGGACTTGCTATATTTTGTGGATTCTAGATTGAATCAAGAAATACAGTGTCCTGGGAACATCAGATTGAAGAGACTGCACACTCAAATACAGTACAATATCAATCCTGGTATCCATTTCAAACAAAAATACAATTTGGCATTTGAAATTTCAAAAATTTATAACAGTAATAATTGCAATAATTTGAATCACCACGAATAGAATCAAGAATGGATTTTTATTAAAATGATATCAATTAGACCATCAGATGGTTATCACAGGATTAACACTGTACAGACAATGAAATACAATCCCCTCACCAGAATTGTGTACACAGTACTTCTACCTGATCATTGGTGTGTTCATTCATAGTCATTCAAGTTCAAACTTCACCACTTTAAGAAACAATGAAACAGTTTCCAGAGAAACCATTCCATTTCAAACCAAGTACAAACAACACTGCAAGCAATTGCAACAGATATGGCCAAAGAACATGGAGACTAAAATTACAGTAGAAAACATTTCCAAACTATAAACCATTGAAATAAACATTCAAGTTACTTGGATAGCAGTGTTTTGGCATTTTACTGAAATTTTTTTAGTTCTTTTGATTTTGTAGTTTTTGGCACATTAATACCACATAATTTAGCCATTGTATTGCAAGCTGTAGTATTTGTACTTATGAGTTACCATATCTGATGAGTCTTGGCATTGGAACAAATGTAGAAATTTGATTTTTTTAAAGATATTTTTGTGACCACTAAAGGTGGCTGCCAAATTATGAATCAAGATGTTGTTGTGTCAAACAATTGGTGACTATCGCATATGGTAAATGCAAAGCCCTTTTTCACTGCACAAGAAAATTTCAGTTCATGACAAACTTAGCTTTGAGGGAAATAATTTAGAATTGTATCTTCCAACCAAAATTCTCTCAGTGATATAAAGTTATCAATAAAGCCAAAATAACATGCCAAAGTGCACCACAGTTTGGACAGGTGTGACTTCTTTTTTGTACCATTTTGGATAGCTACATCTAGCAAGAGTAATTCAGTGAAGAGAGAGAGGACAATGGTAGAAAATAACAAGACTGAATGCTGTTAAACTATGCACTTGACTTACCCTGTAGATGGATGTGAACCAGGAATGCACCAGGCAAAACTTATTCAATAGTATAGCATCATTTTCATAATAAATGGCAATCAAACACAATAGAACCTCACTGTCTCAACAAATATTCTTCACAAAGCCTCAATTTGGACAATGCCAGTTGAAAAGAATGACTAAATCAAGCCAATATTATAACAAGGATGAGATAGTGGGGTTCTACTGTGTATTCAAATACATCAATGATGAACAGTAGATTCTCACTAGCTATGGTTACAAAGGACTTAAGTCAGATTGAAGCCAAAAACAAGCCAAAATATCATTCTTCATGTATTCATCAAATTAAAGGATTGTATTATTTTTGAATGACATAATGAAAGTTGACCATTAGTCAGTGAGAGTGTACTGAACCAATAGCAAATGCACAAAATCAACATTATCAAAATTGAATAAAACAGTAGTGGATCAAAAAGCTTTTTTCAGAATTTTGTGAATTTGCCAAAACTGACAGTTTCAGTGAATTTGGAATCATTTTTTAAAGAAAGATTATTCAATTTCAAATATGAAAAAATGAAAGATTAAAAGAAAGCAAGCCTAGTTACTGCAAAAGAAAACTTTGATAACAATGAGGTTATTTTATGTACACCAGTATAAAGAAATTACTTTTTTTACACAAAATTTTGAAAGAAACTTTTTCATTTGCATTCAATAATCAATCAAATCATCAATGGCAATCAAAATTAATCAATGTGAAATAAATCAAGGTCAATCAATGATATCAATCAATGTCAAACAAAAACATCAATAAATTCAATAATGTTGAGTTGGTTCCAAGCCAGCCAGTCGTCAGATGAAGAAAGTATGTGCATAATTTACCAGCATTGAGTATAATTGGAAGAAAATTCAACAAAAGATGTGGTCACTTTTCATTTGCTACAAAAAGATTCCACAACCTTTGAGATACTGTGCTCTTAAAGTGGTGAAGAAATCTACATATAATAATTCATTATATGTAGATAGTATTCTACAGGTAACCCAATGACAGAGTAAATATCAGCCAGTATTTACCAAGATGAAATCAAGGTAAATATAAGTCGAAATTTACTCTCAGTCAGAGACGAATAAGTATTCAGTAGAATCACACAGGTGAATATCAGGAAGAAAAGGAAGATGTTGGAGAAATAAAATCAAGGGAACCTGTATTCACCTGTATAATTTTGCCAAATAACTTCTTCATTAAATCTAGTACTAAAACTTCATAGGTTCTGCTAGTCTTCCTAGCCTTGATGAATGGGACTAGAAAAAAGAATAACAGTGTCAGTATGATGGACTTGCAAGATGAGCAAAGCCTAAGGTATGGTCATTATTTAGAGAGGGGGGAGGGTGGTGGAAATGTTTTGTTCACGGATAAAAGAGAGGCCACAGAAAATGTGCTTGAAAAAAAGTTATTCAGAAAAAATGGGCCACCAGCCCCCCAAAATGATCAGTTTTGAGGGTACCCCTAAAGAAAACTTGTCAGCCTCTCCCTTTGAAACATCTAGTTGAAATTATTTCTTGTAGTTCGAAATAAAACTTTATATGGTAAAAGTTTCTAAATCGATGAATAATCCAATTTTTTCTCTATTTGTTTATTATTTGTAGTGGGGGGGAGGGGTGAGGATAAATTTGACCCACTAGAGTTTCATTGAACAACTGAATTTTGAATTTCAGCCAAAAAATGACTTTAAACTTGCAAATTTCAGTGCAAATTGCTTCTTTCTACACATTTCAGCATTACAGGGTGGCTTTCAGTACAAAACGAGGGAGTTTACGAAGCTTTTGGGTTCAAAATTCTGCCACGTGCAACAAACGAAACGGGAGTTCACAATAAAATGCTTATTTAACATACGAAAATACTTGAAAAAGGTTTTAAAACTCACTAAATGCAAAGAACAGGGTGTTATCTTAATGTGTGGATAGTTTAGTATAGTATGGAAAGATTTCTTACCGTATAAATGTCGATATTTGTGGCCACACTTCGAACCATCACTTGCTCGCCATCTTCTTCTTCTTCACACCACCACCTCAATGCATGATGGGAACACGTGACTAGAAAACCACAGCCAGCCCGCACTAACCATCTGGGCAGCTGCGGAAAAAGGAAAGAAAGAGAGAAAAAATGAAATGAAATGATAAACATGAAGAACAGGTCATAAAAACTAAATGGAAGGAAAAGCAAACGCAGATAAAACTACTTTGACAAAACACTGCAAATCTTCTGGTTACGGTTAGGAAAAAATAGAATAAAATAGCAAAAACTGGTTTAGGGAGCGTTTATAATCCGGAGGGGGTGGGGCACCACCTGAAAATTTGGCTATGAAAAGGGGAACTAAAGAAAAAATATGATATGTTAGAAGGATCACGTAAAACATGGACAAAAGTGAAAATTTTATGGAATAAAGGGGGGCTACACAAAATTTTTAGCAAAAATTCCAAAAACTATAAGCCCCTCCCCCTCCCGATAAAAAATGAACGGTCCCTTATCAGAAAAGCTTGCGGCCTGGCTTATATAATTTTAATTTACGTCCCGACTGCAACGGACTTCGAAGATTGTTAGTATTATATATCAAGTTCTTGTAGGGTACAGCGATATGCGCAGCTTGCGCGTCCGTATCACTCATCAGTATTTGATTTTTGATCAAAGCTCAGTTTTTCACAGTTTTTCTTTGTTATCTCGATCCAAATTATTAGACAAAAGTCGGATAGACTTAGAGGTGGAAAATTAATCCTAAAAGCCAAACTATTATTTTTAATAGGAAAAAAACTTATCTGATTCGGAGATTAAAAAAAGTCAAGACCCCAAATCACGAGCTATAGTCCATGCTTTTCCCCATAAAATGACCCCAAAGCTGTTGGTGTTTACTCGTTAAGTTTAGGTTCATTTAGTCATATATTCTAAGCTTTGTCTAAGCTTATTTTTAATAGAACGTAAGCATTTCTTTAATAAAAATGTTATCAACTAGTTTAACTAGCGAGCTCCATCGACCGATTCGAGTCTTACTTTTTCCTTAATTGAGCACTTACTCCCAAGTCTTACGTCATTCTCGGCATGACTAGTTCTATCTAGTTTGACATGATTCAAACTGGTTACATGATGCAATGCTTTAGCCGAGCCCGGCCCGTAAATACGAGCTTCTAGTTGGCTAGTAGTTCAGTTGTAGTTCAGTACCGTTCACTTCAGTTCATGAGTAGATCGTTAAACTGTACAAATAGTACACCTCAGCAAATAAAGTCTCAAGGAACAACAGGTGTCCTTTGGTCACTAGCTGCAAGGGTCCATCTGTCCTGGGAGTAAAGAATCCTTTCCCCACTTTCCTCCATACGTAACACATAGATCTAAACAGTTTGGAGTCCTGTCCCATGACTTGTATTTTTTGCCTTTCGAAGTTTTTTGTAAACAAAATTTTTCAAAGCTGCTGCATATGCGTACTTAAGGCGCGTTTTCACTGGCGATTTTTCTGCGATTCTAGCTGCGATTCACCTGCAATCAGAAAATCGCACGTGGAAGTACATGAGTGGCGATATGAGTGCGCATTGCCGAATAACCGCGATTCATCGGCGACATGAATTTAGAAAATCGCCTTATAATCGCCGGTAGTTTACAAACGCGATTTTGAATTGCAGTTACAATTGCAGGGAAAATCTCAGTGCTTATCGCAGAGAAAATCGCCGGCGTGTAAATGGGTCTCGCATCATTCCCAATCAAAAAGTTACCGCCATTGAATATCAAGAATGGATCAGAGGGTCAGATCTAATATCAGTTTGGTGTAATACCTTGGTATGTGATTCTTATCGGTTCACCATACTAGACGTCAATATACACTGAATGCATTGCAAACTGTTTTGTTGTTGGAAAGCTATCAGTTGCCCCGAGTTTACAAGATCTGAAAACGGTCTGAAAACGAGGTTATGCGCCAAAACCATTATTGACCAAGACTCTTGGATGGAAGTCGAAGGCTCTGAATATTTTGCTTTCAATCTTATATTCTCTTTCCTATTTAATGTTCCAGACCTTTGTTTAATTTTCCAAGCCTGTCGATCTACCAAATGGCCGCCATAACTGAAATGCAGAAGAGGAATAAGACCGGTTTTCATGATTGCGTCATTTTACTACCACTACCAGAATGCTTTGTCAAAATGCTTTGTCATTCAGATTTTTCTCCTCTGCTAACAGAGACAGTTGGTAAAATTTGCCTGACACTTGAAGCCATTCAGAGTGCATTCTGGTGGTGGTAGTAAATTACGCCACCATGCTAACGGCCTATTGTAGGTTTGTTTCTTACTTTGAATAGTGTTGGGAAAAGACTGATTTTGGTAGTGCTGGTACCGTTCGTTTATTGGTTGGAGCTAACGACTTAACGGCTAACTAAAAAATTTGCAATCAAGCTTACTTATAGCAAAGGTAACTAGAGACTACAATAAATTGTCAATCAAGGAACTAGGATACAACAAGTTAAAAGATGATTTGATGATTGAGAACGACACTATAAATTAAAGTAAAGGACATAGTCCATGAGCAAAGACTAAAATATACTATACCAAAGTAACAGACCTTTTACCAAAATGGCGGCCGAAGTTTCAAATAAGTTAAAATTAGAAACTAATGCCGGCACTAGAAAGAGCACCTCTTTGCAGGATTACTAAAGTTGAGGTGCTCTTTCTAGTGCTGATATTTGTTTCTAATTTTAAATTATTTAAAATTTCGGCCGCCATTTTGGTAAAAGGTCTATAGCATACCAAGTGAAACTTATACTAATGAGTAGTGCAAGAAAAGATTGATAGGATTGAGCATAAATATATACTATTATATAGGCACGAGTGAGATACTGGAAAATAAACCATTCATAAACACGATACGAAACTACATCCGGGAACCCAGTGACATATTTTTCATATCACTAGTGAGGATATCGATGACGTCACTTCCGACGCACGCGCGCTCAGTTTTGCAAAGCGGCCAGTCAGTAAAAAGATGAGCGAGAAAGTCTTTGAATAAGGCAAAAAAACGTTCAAAAGTCAAAGACATGAGAGAAAAATCTTTCTATGATTTAAAGACATGCAATTAATTGCATCTAAATTACGAAGAGAGAAGGAAAATGAAGTCGAATCAGCTAAAAGTGGATCCGAGTATCGGTGAGTTTTGCAGAGTTCAAAGGACAGTGTGTTGTTGTGATTATCATCGTGTTGTGATTATTGTTGTTGTTGTGATTATCGCCGACAGGCAAAGAAAGATTTTCTGTGTTTAATAATAACAAGAAAATTACACGGTGTCTTGAAGATATGACGAAGTTTATCTGCTCGTGTTGAAAACAATATTTCACTCGTTCGCTGCGCTCACTCGTGAAATATTGTTTTCACCACTCGAAGATAAACTTCGTCATATCTTCGCGACACCGTGTAATATCCTCTATATACTAAATCAAAGATTAAGACACAAGGAAAGGTAAAAGGTAATGATTTAGGACAGGTGCGTCTACAAGCGAATATTCATAAAGGGTGGAGCTACGGCCCTGGAAAGGAAGGTACAATGTCCAACCATGACTCAACAAATTCATATCTTGTGAGCCAAGGCCGAAACATTAAAACCCAACACGCATAACAAGTAACAATAGATACACTAACGAGAAATTAGGAAGAATGTTTGCTGATGATAAATTTTCTGTGAGAAATATATGCATTACATCAACTGAGGTTAAACTGGTGAATTTGTACTTCATAACACTAGAAACTAAACTAAAAGAAGGTGATAAAAAATGCAAGTGTACACTGATTTACGTGACAGTATTGTGTGAAAGCATTTCATTGAATGAACAGGGATCTCGCGCGCCGTGATCGGATGTCGTCACTTCCGTATCGTAACTGTGCCGTGTGTCGTGACGTTTCACAGTCATACGGAAACTGCTTTATATTTAAAGCAGTTTCCGTATGACTTTCGCCAAAAACTGCTTTATATTTAAAGCAGTTTTTGGCGAAATAAAATACAAAGAGACGAGTAAAAATATCCAGCCCCATGCTTATCCGGTAACGTTTTTCGATCAATATTTTTTTGTACAACAAATGAGAATTTTAACAACAACAACAACAAAAGTGTTTTCCTGCATAAATATCTGTTTGTAAAAAGCACTCCAAACCTATATGATGCGCTCTCACGTTTGTACATGTAAACCCCTGCATGACCATAACTCCCAGGATGCCAAGCGTGCATAAGCATATGTAACGTGATTGGCAATATAATGCAGGTGCAATTTGCCTTTCCGAAGTTCAAAGAAAGACTGGGCACGAACTCTATCTCGTCCTCGAAATTAATCCCAAAATCCAATGCAAGATGGCGGCACCTTTTGACCTTGTTCCTAAATTTAGCCCCACAATAGACCTTATTCGCTTGGGCGTATTTGTTTTCCCAATACAGGTCACGTGTCATTCTTTTGGGACTTTTTCCTTTATTTAATGGTAACGCTTGAGAAGATACATTAATATGGATAAACCTCAAACAAAGAATCCTATTCCCAAGAGGTCTGAATTCGAGTGGGAAAACATTACGCCCAAGCGAATAAGGTCTATTCTGTTCGCCACGAATGAATTTCGGAAAGGCGAATTCATCTTTCCCGAATCGAGCGGAGGACTAGGTTCGGGTCGAGTTCGCAAAGAATCTATGGATTTTTTGGATTAAGGACAGGAATTTTAAGGAATAACGGGTTTTACATGGCAGCCATGTTTCATGGAAGAAACAAAACCGTTTTACATGAGAAAGAGATTCTATTATTCTGCCATGCAACATGGCTGCCATCACGCGGTCATGCAAAACCTCTATAAGAGGAAAAACGATAGATGAGTGTTGTTCGAATTGCTAAGAACTAGATGTTCAGGATTAATAACAGCAGACTTACTCTTCTTCTTAGTTTTTGAATAATCATGCTTCTTAAAAACAACATTTACGATTGATATGACTTCTCCCTTTCGTTTAAGAGGAACATTCCATGTATAGGGCTTGGAGGTGGATGATAAATCAGAATGATCAGTTTGGAGTTTGTTGCGCTGTTTCCAATAATCCTCAAGTGAAAATGTTGTGGCAGTTACATGATTACACCGGCCATCCACGCTAGCTGGACATCCACAATGAGCTCTCAATATATTTCCGATGGAAGGCAAGACAATGTACAGGTTTCTTGCATTTGGCCTGTCTTGGATACGTGACGTACTTACAAACAATACATGTCCAGACTTGTAAAAGTTGTACCCCTTCACAAGAGGTTTGGCTCGTGCATGCTAAAAATTCCCCGAATAGGAAAAAGGACCAAAAACTTCGAAAAAAGAAAGATAAAATCGAAGATAAAAAAAAGTTCTGAATTCACCAAATAGCTATCAGTGGTTACCCATCCGAGTACAAACCCAGCCCAACCTGGCTTGACTAATTGTCTTGAAAGCTCACGACGCATTTAACCACAGGTCTATCGCTTTCAAAGAATTACCACAACATTGCGTGCGAAAACAATGCACCACAAAGAGTTATTTTTCTCTTCTAAATCAATGAGTTAAATCAATGAATCAATGAATCGCACAGTACCACAGGGGTTGTCACGCAATGTTATTTGTTGCGCGCGGCGTTGCACGAAGTAGTGAACTCAGTTCTACTTTTCGCAACGGATTGCAGCAACTTGCAACGCCGTTGCACAGTGTATCACCCTTCCAGCAACTTTTCTCGCAATTTTCACGCCTTATTACTCAAGAACGCATGCGCACATCTTCGTAATCATCCAATATGGCGCTATTATGAGCTCTCTCCAGACTACCTCGGCGAAAAATCATTGCAAGTTGTTGAGATCGCGTTGCAGTGTAACACCTCACCTCGGTAACCTGCAATGCTACATTTTCAAGCATTGCGAGACAAGTTGCTGAGAAAATTGCATAGTGCAACGGAGCCTTAACGAAAAGGGATAAGTTAATTCCATAAACAAGATGGCGGAGTGTTACAGCGTTCCTATGCAAGTCTTTTCCGTTGTTTACAATTTGTGCGAATTAAGGTAATTCCGTAGAAATAAAACCCAACATATATTCTTCATGAAACGTGATACAGTTATCAATTAAACCTCGTTTATTCCAAAAACGAAATAAAAAAGGGCCGTGTTCGTTTTTGCGCTAACGACATAGATTTACGTTATTTTGGATGGCGTGCGGGAACATTATTCGAAACATGAAAATCGGAACAAAGCGGGGTATTCCAAGTTAACGCAAGCATTAAAGTGTTGAAATTGCTGAAAATATTTTCTACTTTAAGGTGATGTTACAAGAGACGATTCGCAACGGCGATTTTTCGCGCAACAATGTTGCAAGTTTTTGAAGGCGATTCAAAAACTCGCCAACATGTTGCCGTGACAGAGATTGCGTGGAAAATTGTCCTGCATGTCATGTTACACGAGAACAACTTTTCGCGTAACATTCACACATTATTGTTGCGCGAAAACGGTCGTTTTGTTGTTGTTGTTGTTGTTGTTTGTTTTTTTTTTTGTTTGTTAATTGTTTTTGTTTTTTGCGAATAGCCTCCACTTTTATATAACAAACTATGATCGCACACCAAAAACGCAGCTATAGCTAAAACGTGTTTAGTTGGATGTGTTCGACAATATATTGATAGGGAATACTACTTTTACTCGATTTCGAGTCGCAATCGACGTAAAGAAGAGAAAGTGAGCTATCAGTGTTATGCGCAGTAGACGTGCGCAGTGTAAAACTACAGAGTACCTCTTAATAATAGTAGTATCTTATCAGAGAAGATATTGGAGTAAAAATTAGCTGATAGATGCTTTGATTTCCTTGTTTCACTCGATGCACTCAGATTCCCATGCTGCTTTGGAAGCTTGATTCACAATGCCCTATCCAATGAAAGGTCTGTCCAATAGATGTTTCCCAATATGCTTGAATAAACCCTCCAAAAATAACGGCCGCATACATCATACGCCATACCTCCAGTCACAAAAACGTGTAAATTTGTCAATTTTCAACTTAAGTTTTCTCGGCCGATATAGTGCCTGACATTATGAAGATGATTGTATATTTTTTAAAAAACTCATTCGAATTTGCAGACGCCATTTTGAAGAAGGGTCTATTAGGAACGAAGCAATGGTTTCTCGGTATTTGAGCCGGTTTAGTTCGAATCGTCTCGCCATGAACGAAACCATCCGAACTTAAAAATTAAGTCTGCAGGCTATAGATGAGACTGCGATAGATTCTGTGTCAGTTTTTTTCCAGATTTGTTCGAAACGGCTTTTAATTTTAGCTTTAATATCCTATACCCTAAATTCATCTTAATTGTGTTGACTAAAAGTATTGATTTTTAATCACAGAGTTCTTTGATTTTTAATAAAAACTACTTAAGATGGCTGACTACTTTAGCAAAACTAAAGTAATTAGAAAACTTACTTAGAAAGCTATAGCATTGAGAATTAATGTCGAATCAAAGTAAAAGAAGAAAAATTATGGAATGTCCCGAGCTTCGTTTTCGAGATATTGAAATTTGAATATTACCATCTCGACACAAGTTTTGGAAAGAAAGATGGCGAAAACCAAGCTTCGCAAAAAATAATTCATAACTAAAAATCAAAAAAAGCTATGGAAGTAATTTTCTCAGAACATCTGCTTTAAACATTATTTTCGAGAACTCATGTATAAAATTACAGCTACAGTAAATTATTTAAAAACGCTTTGGGAATAAGCTTAAAATTCAGCATTATGTTTGTTTAATGAACGGCCAAAATTACGTTTTTCTCAAACTTTGTCAAAAGATTGTTTTTTACCTTTTGTTCCAGAAAATTGAAAGAAAAATATAGGGTCTCGTGGAAAATTTGAGGGTTTTGCCCTGTTGAAATTCAAAGCGGCTTTGAGCTTTTTTATTTGTACGTGCGCATACATCGTCATAAATTCGTTAGCCTCTTTAATTTTTTTTTCTCTTTTTCTCTAGCTGTGAGAAGAAACATCTAGCCTGTTGAGAAGTCCATATATCAAACTTGATACTCATTGTCGTGGGCTTAATATCTCTTTTATGAAATTCATTTTTCGAGTGTCTATCGTGTTATACGACAGTCTCATACTCCATACTCTTTAACTATTTCCTTTGCTGGATCGAGTTTCTCGCGTTTGTTCAGAGAAAATAAGCAAAAAGATCAGATGCCTTTTGAGTAGAACTTATGGTATTTTGATACTCATATCCCAACCAAGCAAAAATAAAGTGAGAAAACAAGAAGTTTCGTCTGATTAAAAGATAAACTCGTGTCTCTCCACTTGACGAAAAATCAGATTTATGCAAAATACTCTGCTAGCTACTCAAACCAGACTAGCTTTGCTTCCATTAGCTTTGTTTGTCAGTTCAGATATATTTAAACTAGAAAGTTTTTTTTTCTTTTCGCCGCCGGGTAAATGTTGTTTCTGTACCGCGGTGTGCAGAGGATTGATATGGTTTTGTTTTCATTTTATATCAGTCTAAAGACTTTTCGCTACAGATAATCGATTTAAAGAAGAGGGTAAAAGCTAGAAAAAGGAAGACGAAGAAGAAAACCCAGAGGGAAGACGAGAGAGTTAAATCCCACTGCGAAGAGAAAAGTAAAGCTGATTTCGTCAATTGAAAGTGGAAAAAAACACAAGCCTTGTTTTTTGTTTTAGCATAGCTCAATTCCAAACGCGATTCCTGGGATGGAAAAAATAGCACGAAAATATTCAGAAGCCATTTTAGTGTTACAGCGTCCTATACTGTACACGTATTGTAACTCAGTGCCGTAAGGTTTCTGTCTATTCGAGACGACTGTGAAAATAAAAGTTACTAGAGAGCAGACATGAAGGTCAGTGGTAAGTAAGCTTTCAGCGTGAGAACGCCTTTCCTGATGAACGACTGACGCGGTGCAATCTGCTCAAGCTTGGGTTATCTGAAGCTCGCGCGCTGATTGGCTATCGAGGAAAGGGAACTTACCGTGGAATTCAACACTGAAAAGCGGATTCAACGTTACACAGGTAGCCCACTCACACACGCACAGCCGCTCAAGAATCAAGCTCGAAAACAAACCAAAAATAAAGTCTTAGTCTGTCCACTATGGGATTGAAGGAAAACTCATTACCCGACTCGGGAATCCCACGTTGAATTTCACTCGATAAAAACGATATCACAGTTGTCGATCCGGGTGGAATTCCCTACAGTACTAAGGCTAGACCAGGAAACACCCTGCGCCGTTCAAATCGAAATAAAAAGTTATTCCATCCTCATTTCAGTCTGAAATAAAGGTGTTTGTTTGAATTAGGTCAGGTTTTACTGAGGTGGTGTTTTCCACAGAAAGCCACCAAAGTGCTGTACCGATCAACGTGACATGCCTGGTGCAGATATGGTCGGTAAGGAGGGCTTGTAGGTCGGTCCTCAAAGACATCGTTTTTAAAACAGCCAGTTATTTGTCTTAAAAGGTTTTATGTGGAAGTTATTTCTGTGGAGGACTTAAATGATGGTCGCTTATTGACGCAGTATTAGGTTCATAAAATTCTCATTTAGCCGAAGTTATTTCGCTTCAAATAGAGCGGTCGTTTGTGAGAATTTCCGTTTCGTAGCTGATTGCCTCCTAGGGATCGAAGATGATATGCCACAAACCGTTCTAGTTTTGATATCCTTTCTAGAAAGGTAAGACGATCCGTTCTGTTCTGACAAACAAAACTCTGATGTATTCGGGAAACTTCATCAAAGACGCAATTTAGAACTTTGTTGGCATTTTCGAATTAAAAAAGGCTCAGCTGGCCTACTAATGACCGTAATTGTTTGCCAAATAACGAAAACAAAGCATCAAGACTCATTTTTTGTAAGAATTATTCGTGCTCTCATTTTCTCGTTTTCTTATGTAGTTAGCATCTTCGAGAAGAAAGTTTTTCTCGTTTGTGAATCAGTAGTGTATTTCCTGTTATTAGGCGATGATGACCAACTCACCGGACATACACATGATTAACTCAAATTGTCTTATTCTGTTCACCCTCGGTTTATCAATTTGATCCTCACCTTTCCGCATGCATGTATTTCTAATCCCTCAGTGGTACTTTTCCATAGACTTGAGTTACTCAGGGGCAAGATTTCTCGCCATTACGAAGTTCCAACTTCGCTCACATCTACGTACCTTATAAAGCTAATCGAAAAAAATAAATACAGGATTAAAAAACACTTTAAGGAACAACGACACGATATAAAAAGTACATTAGGCAAAGCATTTTAAGGATTTTTGTTTGTATTCTAAGGGGATGTTCATTACTTATGTCCCCCGGGGTTCGTTATTTCTTACATAAGGGTGGACTTGATAAACTACAGACAAGGAATGTATTTAGCGAGGGGCGTAATGCATGGTGATCAGCGAGAGCGCATAGGGGTTCTTTATAAGAACTTGAGGAGAACGGGCGGTCAGTGAATTTTCATTCATTTTTCTTAGTTTTCCTCCAGCCGTCCAGGCATAAACAATGAACAGTTCCTAAGCAAATAGCTTTTCCATTCAGGTATATACGTAATATGGTGAAAGCGAAGATTTTCACATTTTGTTTTCCGGATTTTTCCGTTTTTTTTGTCGCAGAAATTATTGGCTGGAATACGTCAAGAATTGATTTCTTTACCCACTAATTGTTTGTTCCATTTTGCATACATTTGAATACTCATTACTGACCAGTATTGTAAAACTGGTCCTCAAAAACAAACATGCGACTGATCTTATGCAAACGTCAAGCAAAAGACCAAACGGAAAGTGCGATTACTTCAAGTCACGGACCTGGTTCGATTGGTTTAGCGTTTAAAAAACATAAATTCTTGAAAAATCGAAAGAATTAAAGGTCAAGATCCGCGATTTGAAACCTCTTTTTCCCCAAAGTGGTTTTTCTTTGTTTTTAGTGGGGAAATTCTGATAACAAGGTATTAATGCAAAAAGTATTAAAAGAAATGAAATCAAAGCAACCGCCTCAAGCACTACGTTCAATTCAGGTAATACAATTCAGGTAATATATTTAAAAAATTTGACTTTCCACACGCGTTTCAAAATTGTTTATGTCGTCTGGTTCAATATCAGCCACACTGCTCATTTGATTTTTTCCCCGAGAGGATTTTAGCCGGTATATGTAAAAATATTGTGTGATACAACTGATCTAGGTTGATCTAAATTTGAGCTAAAAATATATATATTTTGCAGAAAGTATCGTACGTAGAATGAGGGCAGTTCTCCTGTTAGTTCTCAGGCAAGACTGGAGCAGGTGTATTCTCAGAATTAGGAATTGATATACACAACTCTGTTATTGTTAGTCCTTTGGTTATATTAATAGCATACAGGGCCATACATATTCATGTGCTAATGAGAATATTGTATGTAATAGAGGTGGAAGCCAATCAAAAGCTCTTGGTACTACCGAAGTGAAGTTCTGAGGGTCGAAAATTACAGATTAGCTACGGTGAAACTGTTTCGTTGACAAGGTTACTGTCTCTGCCATAAAACCGACTTCATCGTCCACACTATACACTACGCACGAAAACAATCCAGCTTGCTGCGGGTTATTAGGACTCGGATATCAGTGGCGCGTTTATCGCTCATGGTCAGTTAAGTTCAGAATTTTGATCTTCTAGTAAACAAGGTTAAGACTAAGGTGCTTCAAAGAAAGTATCTGATAACTCAGGAAAATCTTGACGTATTTTCTCAACTCATGGAGAGGAAATCTTTCCGACCAAACGGCCAGAGCTATAGCTTACATCGGACCATACCAACACAACGTGAAAATCGTCGCAAAATGATTCCCTTTGGTCGTTCAACTGTTCCTCGGCTGCCGCCGATCGTCCAAGAAGAATACGACGTACAGGTTTCTCCTACGTTTACAAAAACTGTCATAAGCAAGAATTTTTCCGCGAGAGACGAAGCGACGAAACGGCAATCCAGATCAACTGATCCTCTACCAAGACTAGAAAGAACGCCTTTCTACACAGCTACACACTTTACTCGCTTGAAAAACCCACAACAACCTGCTTCAACGAACTGCGGCAAATATTATGAAAGACCCCAAATCCGAACTCAAACGCAGTTGGATTTTATGCGAGAAAAAGTCACGAAAAAACAAGAAATATCTGGCATTTCTGATGGATTCATTAGAGGACGACGGAAAAAAAAAGATCGTTTATCTAGCTACAAGTGTACGAGTAGCACTGAGGTGATAGATGACGAGATTTCAGGCTTTGAACGACGAGTTGGTTTCGATTCATTGTCCGGCACAACACCGACTCAAGATTTCGTGAAGGACATGAGAGGAAGGATGGTCCGATCAAGTGACGTTTACGGTGAAGGTGTTTCATCGTTAATCAATATTTTAGACCACGACGAAGACGAAAAATCCAAAAATGCCCTGAAACAGGATTCCGAAAGCGAAAGCTCTAAAATCTCCCGGAAAAATAATCCCGTTCGGGAGAGATTTCTCAAAGCTCTGGACGCTCATTTCTATAATGAATTCCTGACCGCGCAGTCTGGTCGAAGGATGGCTATTTGCGAGGAACTCGAAAAACTTATCAGTGGGGATGGAAAAACGAGTCTAAATGGTTTGAGAGAACACTTAAGGCTTCAAGATGTTTTGGACAGTTGGGTTTTGTAGGACATGCTTTGGATAATGTATCTGTGAGTGTCTGGGGTGGCTATGAAAATTGGAAGTATTTTATCCTTTTTGCCTTTTATTAGGTATTTTAGATAAGAAAAACAACCCATGTACATTCTGCTCGTTCTGAAAGTGTATGTAAAAATGCATATTTCAACGGTCAGACGATAAAACACTGATACCTTTATATCTTATAATACTTAATTTACCTATGGAAATTTCTTGCTTTCATCGTGTTGTGCTTTTCATTACTTGGTTTTCCATGAGTTCGCCTGCTTTTTAATTTTGCGCATTTCGATTTCTTTTACTCTTTGCAACTCAGTAATTTTCCGTTTGGCTATACTTTTTTTAGGCCGTCCTCTTATTAAACCCGCTTGAAGACAAGAAAGATCACAGTGAAATAGCATTAAGAACTAATAAAAACAGTTATGGTACCGACGCACAAGGATTTCAGTAGTGCGGGAGGCGGATACAGCGACTGGTAGGAGATAGAAAACCCAAGTGATATATCATTGAGTTCCCGTGTAAAAACCAAGCGGGGATTACGGCAGATTCGACTGAATCCCTTACTGAAAATGAGAAGAAGAATAAAAATAAATAAATAAAATAAAAATTAACCGTCTGGGAGATTATTTCATATATAGATATAACAGGTGAAACTGAGTTATATTCGATTCCCGGATTTGGAGTGGGACTGATTATTTTCAGAACTCAGTGTTGTGTTCGGGGAGGGGTCGGTCGGTCATTTTGCACAGCCGGGCAGTTGACGGATCAAAAAGGCTGTACTCCGCTTTTACGATTTAATTATGAGACCCTTGCCATGGCGAGTCCGAGTAAAAAACACATGCTAGACCGACACACTGAGGCCTGTCTTCGGTCATTCCCCACATCCCCTAATATTGTCGTTTCAGTCCAACTTGAAAGAAGATTGAATTTAGAGTACGGATCGTTGAAATTTAATTCTCATTATCAACGCACAATATTAAAACTAAAATTCAAAACCTAATATCAATGACACTCGTGTAAGATGCAGTTTTCGCGCGTGATTGCGAAATTTACTGTATAACTTACTGACAGCACGTACACGGTACGAAATGTGATGATACTGAAATAGTTTCCTTGAATTTCTTGTAATTCAACTGTTAAAAAGCATATAGGTATACTGTTGCAGTAAAGAGTAACTTTAAATTGACTGCTAACGCATATTAAATGATGTTCTGCCGAGGTTGCTTCAGTTTTTCAGTCTCAGAAAAGTGTCAAAAGACATGATAAGATGAGTACATATCTCCGAGTCACGTACCACGTACGTACTTCACGGGTCTCGTATCTTTGGCAGAAATGTCCGATGAAAACGAAGAGTTCGTGAACTCATATCATGCCGAACGACGATTCTTTTCTTCATTTGAAAATGGCAATGGAGTCGTATAAAGGGTACTTAATAATCATGGAAGCGTGAAAAAATTGAAGAGTGTCTCACTGCTAATTTTAGATTTATACACTTTTGTTCTTACTAAGAAACCGGGTTTCTTTGTATCGCAGAGTAATGTTTTGTTTGCATAGCACTCTCGTGTAAATACGATCTTCATTCGACTAAATAAACTGCACGTTTCACACGCAATGAAATCCGGAAATCTTACAGCCTTTTTAAACTTTTTTCTTTCTCGTTAGTGCTAGCTCCTGTTTAGTTTTTCTGTGTAGGATGGATTTGGAATTTCTAAGCAGGTAAAACCCCATTAAATCGCCTGACAAAAAAGCTGTTTTTCCAAAACAAACCCGGATATTTCATTCAATGCTGTATTTGTATACAATTGTTAGTTTTGGTTGAGTCGAGCCAGTTTCCGAGTACGCGAAGTCTCAATAAATAGTCCTTTACTAAAGCAATAGATGTAAGTATTATTTCAAGGCAGAAAGCTGAATTTTCCGTGAACAGGGAAGAACTAGATGGAATCTTAAATGGCCAGCTTTGAAATTTCAAGCTGTCCACTTGAGCTAACAAGCTTCAATTCCTAAATGGTCATTGACCACTTGGCAGAGCTAACGTTGTGCACGCAGAACAATAGTACGAGCTTTCGACTCTCCGAAGGAGTCGCAATCTCGTACAGAGAATAGCATTTAATCTCGAGTAGGTTTCTTACTTTTCATAATCAGTGCTTTAACGAGATCCGGGATCTTTAAACATGTTTACTAGTATAACAGTAAACTCATTAACTTTTATTCCCTGATAATTCTGGCACACGGAAAAGAAATTCTGGTTCTCATTTTTATGCTGAATTTTAAGTTTCCTTACTCCTAATTAACCTATATTTTCAATTTTTTTTAAGCAAGCAAAAAAATTTCGAGAATCCATCGGCAAGAAAAAAGTATACGCATGCGCAAAGGGAACTTACCGCGGCACACCCCAAAACATAAAAAACAGAAATAATATATAGACCTATTCGAAAAATGGCGCTTCTAATTTACATATTTTCTAAATTTAATGCCTTAAGAGAATTAAAATATGCCATTGGAAAGAAGAAGATATAAAGAAGGGTTTTGTGAAAAAAGATATACGAAAAAATTATCATCTTAGAAGTTACTGCAGTGTAAACTTTGTAAATGACACCAAAATGAGGCTAGTCAGTAAT